>CP125974.1:73126789-73183903 GCA_030063025.1 Avena longiglumis | reverse complement strand
AAACGCGAAACCATGAGTTTTGGTCGAACTCTCAAACTTGTATAGAGTCTTAACAGCCATGCAAATTGCCTCAAACACCAAAACTGTGGGCAATAGCTCAAAAAAGGCCATAAAACGTGAAAACTATGAGTTTTTGGTCCTAACTCTTAGACATGTATCGCCTTACAAGCCATGCAAATCGCCTTGAAACCCCAAAACTGTGAGCAATAGCTCATGATAATGGCCATAAAACGCGAAAACGACGAGTGTTGGTCATAACTCTCAAATATGTATCGGGTCTTACGGTCGTTGTAACTCTCCCTGGAACGCCAAAATTGTTGGCAATAGCTCATTAAAACGGCCATAAAACGCGAAAACTATGAGTGTTTGGTCCTAACTCTTTAACATGCATCAGGCCTTCCAAGACATGCAAATCACCCTAAAAACCCAAAAATGTGGGCAATATCTCATGAAAATGGCCATAAAACACGAAAACGATGACTTTTGGTCATAACTCTCAAACATGTATCGTGTCTTATGGTCATTGCAACTCTCCCTAGAACGCGAATATTGTTGGCAATAGCTCATGAAAATGGTCATAAAACACGAAAACGACGAGTTTTGGTCATAACTCTCAAACATGTATCGGGTCTTACGGTCATTGTAACTCTCCCTAGAACGCCAAAATTGTTGGCAAAAGCTCATGTAAACGGCCATAAAACGCCAAAACTATGAGTTTTTGGTCCTAACTCTTAAACATGTATCAGGTCTTACAAGCCATGCAAATCGCCCTGAAAACCCAAAAATATGGGCAATACCTCATCAAAATGGCCATAAAACACGAAAACGATGAGTTTTGGTCATAACTCTCAAACATGTACCGGATGTTACGGTCGTTGTAACTCTCCCTAGAACGCCAAGATTGTTGGCAATAGCTCATGAAAATGGCCATAAAACGCGAAAACGACGAGTTTTTGGTCATAATTGTTAAACATGTAACGGGTATTACGGTCGTTATAAATCTCCCTGGAATGCCAAAATTGTTGGCAATAGCTCACGAAAACGGCCGTAAAACGCGAGAACAACGAAGTTTTTGGTCATAACTCTCAAACATATATCGGGTCTTACGCCATGTAAATCCCCTGAACCCCAAAACTGTGGGCAATAGCTCATGAAACCAACCACAAAACTCGAAACAACGTGTTTTTGGCCATCGCTCTCAAACATGTATCATGTCTTATGGTCATTCTAAATCATCCCGAACGCCAAAACTGTGGACAATAACGCATGAAAACATCAAGAAACGCGAAAACCACGAAGTTTTTATCAAATCTCTCAAACATGTATTGGGACTTACGAGCCATGCAAATCACCCTAGAACCCCAAAACTGGGCAATATCTCATGAAAACGGCCATAAAGAGCGTAAAACTATGAGTTTTTGGTCCTTACTCTCAAACATGTATCGGTCTTACGGCCATGCAAATCGCCCAAACCCCAAAACTATGGGCAATAGCTCATGAAAGCGACAACGCGAAAGCAATGATTTTTGGTCATAACTCTAAAACATGAATCGGGTCTTACGGAGTTATAAATCGCCTAGAACCCAAAATTGTGGGCAATAGCTCAAGAAAACATCAATAAAACGCGAAACCATGAGTTTTTGGTCGAATCTCAAACTTGTATAGAGTCTTAACAGCCATGCAAATTGCCCTAAACACCAAAAATGTGGGCAATAGCTCACGAAAACGGCCATAAAACGTGAAAACTA
Organism: Avena longiglumis; assembly: GCA_030063025.1. Lineage (NCBI taxonomy): Eukaryota > Viridiplantae > Streptophyta > Magnoliopsida > Poales > Poaceae > Avena > Avena longiglumis. Next base: position 73,182,155 of record CP125974.1, on the reverse strand, counting down.
TGAGTTTTGGTCCTAACTCAGACATGTATCGGTTCTTACAAGCCATGCAAATCGCCTTTGAAACCCCAAAACTGTGAGCAATAGCTCATGATAATGGCCATAAACGCGAAAAACGACGAGTGTTGGTCATAACTCTCAAACATGTATCGGGTCTTACGGTCGTTGTAACTCTCCCTGGAACGCCAAAATTGTTGGCAATAGCTCATGAAAACGGCCATAAAATGCGAAAACTATGAGTTTTTGGTCCTAACTCTTAAACATGCATCAGGTCTTCCAAGATATGTAAATCGCCCTGAAAACCCAAAAATGTGGGCAATATCTCATGAAAATGGCCATAAAACACGAAAACGATGAGTTTTGGTCATAACTCTCAAACATGTATCGGGTCTTACGGTCATTGTAACTCTGCCTAGAACGCCAATATTGTTGGCACTAGCTCATGAAAATGGCCATAAACCGCGAAAACGACGAGTTTTGGTCATTACTCTCAAACATTTATCGGGTCTTACGGTCGTTGTAACTCTCCCTAGAACGCCAAAATTGTTGGCAAAAGCTCATGAAAACGGCCATAAAACGCCAAAACTATCAATTTTTGGTCCTAACTCTTAAACATGTATGAGGTCTTACAATCCATGCAAATCGCCCTGAAAACCCAAAAATATGGGCAATAGCTCATGAAAATGGCCATAAAACACGAAAACGATGAGTTTTGGTCATAACTCTCAAACATGTATCGGGTCTTACGGTCGTTGTAACTCTCCCTAGAACGCCAAGATTGTTGGCAATAGCTCATGAAAATGGCCATAAAACATGAAAACGACGAGTTTTTGGTCATAATTGTCAAACATGTATCGGGTATTACGGTCGTTCTAAATCGCCCAGGAGTGCCAAAGTTGTTGGCAATAGCTCACGAAAACGGCCGAACGCGAGAACAACGAAGTTTTGGTCATAACTCTCAAACATATATCGGGTCTTACGCCATGTAAATCCTGAACCCCAAAACTGGGCAATAGCTCATGAAACCAACCACAAAACTCGAAAACAACGTGTTTTTGGCCATCGCTCTCAAACATGTATCATGTCTTATGGTCATTCTAAATCATCCGAACGCCAAAACTGGGCAATAACGCATGAAAACATCAAGAAACGCGAAACCACGAAGTTTTTGATCAAATCTCTCAAACATGTATTGGGACTTACGAGCCATGCAAATCACCCTAGAACCCCAAAACTGTGGGCAATATCTCATAAAACGGCCATAAAGAGCGAAAACTATGAGTTTTTGGTCCTTACTCAAACATGTATCGGGTCTTACGGGCCATGCAAATCGCCTCAAACCCCAAAACTATGGGCAATAGCTCATGAAAGCGACAACGCGAAGCGCAATGATTTTTGGTCATAACTCTAAAACATGAATCGGGTCTTACGGAGTTATAAATCGCCCTAGAACCCCAAAACTGTGGGCAATAGCTCAAGAAAACATCAATAAAACGCGAAAACCATGAGTTTTTGGTCGTAACTCAAACTTGTATAGAGTCTTAACAGCCATGCAAATTGCCCCAAACACCAAAATGTGGGCAATAGCTCACGAAAACGGCCATAAAACGTGAAAACTATGAGTTTTTGGTCCTAACTCTTAGACATGTATCGCTTACAAGCCATGCAAATCGCCTTGAAACCCCAAAACTGTGAGCAATAGCTCATGATAATGGCCATAAACGCGAAAACGACGAGTGTTGGTCATAACTCAAACATGTATCGGGTCTTACGGCCGTTGTAACTCTCCCTCGAACGCCAAAATTGTTGGCAATAGCTCATGAAACGGCCATAAAACGCGAAAACTATGAGTTTTGGTCCTAACTTAAACATGCATCAGTCTTCCAAGACATGCAAATCGCTAAAACCCAAAAATGTGGGCAATATCTCATGAAATGGCCATAAAACACGAAACGATGAGTTTTGGTCATAACTCAAACATGTATCGGTCTTACGGCCATTGTAACTCTCCTAGAACGCCAATATTGTTGGCAATAGCTCATGAAAATGGCCATAAAACGCGAAAACGACGAAGTTTTGGTCATAACTCTCAAACATGTATCGGGTCTTACTACTGTAACTCTCCTAGAACGCCAAAATTGTTGGCAAAAGCTCATGAAAAATCGCCATAAAACGCCAAAACTATGAGTTTTGGTCCTAACTCTTAAACATGTATCAGTCTTACAAGCCATGCAAATCTCTCGAAACCCAAAAATATGGGCAATAGCTCATGAAAATGGCCATAAAACACGAAAACGATGAGTTTTGGTCATAACTCTCAAACATGTATCGGATCTTACGGCCGTTGTAACTCTCCCTAGAACGCCAAGATTGTTGGCAATAGCTCATGAAAATGGCCATAAACGCGAAAACGAAGTTTTTGGTCATAATTGTCAAACATGTATCGGGTATTACGCCGTTCTAAATCTCCCTCGAATGCCAAAATTGTTGGCAATAGCTCACGAAAACGGCCAGAACGCGAGAACAACGAAGTTTTTGGTCATAACTCTCAAACATATATCGGGTCTTACGGCCATGTAAATCCCTTGAACCCCAAAACTGTGGCAATAGCTCATGAAACCAACCACAAAACTCGAAACAACGTTTTTGGCCAATCTCTCAAACATGTATCATGTCTTATGGTCATTCTAAATCATCCCGAACGCCAAAACTGTGGGCAATAACGCATGAAAACATCAAGAAACGCGAAACCACGAAGTTTTTATCAAATCTCAAACATGTATTGGGACTTACGAGCCATGCAAATCACCCTAGAACCCCAAAACTGTGGGCAATATCTCATGAAACGGCCATAAAGAGCGAAAACTATGAGTTTTTGGTCTTACTCTCAAACATGTATCGGGTCTTACGGCCATGCAAATCATCCTAAAACCCCAAAACTATGGGCAATAGCTCATGAAAACATCAATAAAACGCGAAAACCATGATTTTTGGTCAAATCTCAAACATGAATCGAGTCTTACGAGCCATGCAAATCACCCTAGAACCCCAAAACTGTGGGCAATAGCTCATGAAAACATCAATAAAACGCGAAAACTATGAGTTTTGGTCCTTCTCAAACATGTATCGTCTTACAAGCCATGCAAATCGCCTGAAACCCCAAAACTATGGGCAATAGCTCATGAAATGGCCATAACGAAAACGCAATGATTTTTGGTCATAACTCAAACATGTATCGGTCTTACGGTTATAAATCCCTAGAACCCCAAAATTGGGCAATAGCTCATGAAAACATCCATAAACGCGAAAACTATGAGTTTTTGGTCATAACTCTCAAACATGTATCGAGTCTTCCAAGACATGCAAATTGCCCTCGAACACCAAAATGTGGGCAATAGCTCATGAAAATGGCCATAAACGTGAAAACTGTGAGTTTTTGGTCCTAACTCTCAAACATGTATCGGGTCTTACAATCAATGTAACTCTCCCTAAAACCCCAAAATTGTGGGCAATAGCTCATGAAAATGGCCATAAAACGCGAAAACGACGAGTTTTGGTCATAACTCTCAAACATGTATCGGGTCTTACGGTCGTTGTAACTCTCCCTAGAACGCCAAAATTGTTGGCAAAAGCTCATGAAAACGGCCATAAAATGCCAAAACTATGAGTTTTTAGTCCTAACTCTTACAAGCCATGCAAATCGCCCTGAAACCCAAAAATATGGGCAATAGCTCATGAAAATGGCCATAAAACACGAAAACGATGAGTTTTGGTCATAACTCTCAAACATGTATCGGATCTGACGGTCGTTGTAAATCACCCTAGAACCCCAAAATTGTGGGCAATATCTCATAAAAATGGCCATAAAACGCGAAAACTACGAGTTTTTGGTCATAATTGTCAAACATGTATCGGGTATTACGGCCGTTCTAAATCTCCCCGAATGCCAAAATTGTTGGCAATAGCTCACGAAACGGCCAGAACGCGAGAACAACGAAGTTTTTGGTCATAACTCTCAAACATATATCGGGTCTTACGGCCATGTAAATCCCTGAACCCCAAAACTGTGGGCAATAGCTCATGAAACCAACCACAAAACTCGAAACAACGTGTTTTTGGCCATAAGCCTCAAACATGTATCATGTCTTATGGTCATTCTAAATCATCCCGAACGCCAAAACTGTGGCAATAACGCATGAAAACATCAGAAAACGCGAAAACCACGAAGTTTTTATCAAATCTCAAACATGTATTGGGACTTACGAGCCATGCAAATCACCCTAGAACCCCAAAACTGTGGGCAATATCTCATGAAAACGGCCATAAAGAGCTTAAAACTATGAGTTTTGGTCCTTACTCTCAAACATGTATCGGCCCACGGGCCATGCAAATCGCCTCAAACCCCAAAACTATGGGCAATAGCTCATGAAAGCGACAACGCGAAAGCAATGATTTTTGGTCATAACTCTAAAACATGAATCGGGTCTTACGGAGTTATAAATCGCCTAGAACCCCAAAATTGGGCAATAGCTCAAGAAAACATCAATAAAACGCGAAAACCATGAGTTTTTGGTCGTAATCTCAAACTTGTATAGAGTCTTAACAGCCATGCAAATTGCCTCAAACACCAAAAATGTGGGCAATAGCTCACGAAAACGGCCATAAAACGTGAAAACTATGAGTTTTTGGTCCTAACTCTTAGACATGTATCGCCTTACAAGCCATGCAAATCGCTTGAAACCCCAAAACTGTGAGCAATAGCTCATGATAATGGCCATAAACGCGAAAACGAAAGTGTTGGTCATAACTCTCAAACATGTATCGGGTCTTACGGCCGTTGTAACTCTCCCTCGAACGCCAAAATTGTTGGCAATAGATCATGAAAACGGCCATAAAACGCGAAAACTATGAGTGTTTGGTCCTAACTTTAAACATGCATCAGGTCTTCCAAGACATGCAAATCGCCTGAAAACCCAAAATGTGGGCAATATCTCATGAAAATGGCCATAAAACACGAAAACGATGAGTTTTGGTCATAACTCTCAAACATGTATCGGGTCTTACGGCCATTGTAACTCCCTAGAAAGCCAATATTGTTGGCAATAGCTCATGAAAATGGCCATAAAACGCGAAAACGACGAAGTTTTGGTCATAACTCTCAAACATGTATCGGGTCTTACGGCGTTGTAACTCTCCCTAGAACGCCAAAATTGTTGGCAAAAGCTCATGAAATCGCCATAAAACGCCAAAACTATGAGTTTTTGGTCCTAACTCTTAAACATGTATCGGTCTTACAAGCCATGCAAATCGAAAACCCAAAAATATGGGCAATAGCTCATGAAAATGGCCATAAAACACGAAAACGATGAGTTTTGGTCATAACTCTCAAACATGTATCGGATCTTACTACGTTGTAACTCTCCAGAACGCCAAGATTGTTGGCAATAGCTCATGAAAATGGCCATAACACGAAAACGACGAAGTTTTTGGTCATAATTGTCAAACATGTATCGGGTATTACGGCCGTCTAAATCTCCGAATGCCAAAATTGTTGGCAATAGCTCACGAAAACGGCCAGAACGAGAGAACAACGAGTTTTTGGTCATAACTCTCAAACATATATCGGGTCTTACGGGCCATGTAAATCCCCTTGAACCCCAAAACTGTGGGCAATAGCTCATGAAACCAACCACAAAACTCGAAAACAACGTGTTTTTGGCCAAAGCTCTCAAACATGTATCATGTCTTATGGTCATTCTAAATCATCCTGGAACGCCAAAACTATGGGCAATAACGCATGAAAACATCAGTAAAACGCGAAAACCACGAGTTTTTTATCAAATCTCTCAAACATGTATTGGGACTTACGAGCCATGCAAATCACCCTAGAACCCCAAAACTGTGGTCAATATCTCATGAAAACGGCCATAAAGAGCGAAAACTATGAGTTTTTGGTCCTTACTCTCAAACATGTATCGGCTCTTACAGGCCATGCAAATCGCCCTAAAACCCCAAAACTATGGGCAATAGCTCATGAAAGCGACAACGCGAGCGCAATGATTTTTGGTCATAACTCTAAAACATGAATCGGGTCTTACGGGCATTATAAATCGCCCTAGAACCCCAAAACTATGGGCAATAGCTCAAGAAAACATCAATAAAACGCGAAAACCATGAGTTTTTGGTCGTAACTCTCAAACTTGTATAGAGTCTTAACAGCCATGCAAATTGCCCTGAAACAACAAAACTGTGGGCAATAGCTCATGAAAACGGCCATAAAACGTGAAAACTATGAGTTTTTGGTCCTAACTCTTAGACATGTATCGGTTCTTACAAGCCATGCAAATCGCCTTGAAACCCCAAAACTGTGAGCAATAGCTCATGATAATGGCCATAAAACGCGAAAACGACGAGTGTTGGTCATAACTCTCAAACATGTATTGGGTCTTACGGTCGTTGTAACTCTCCCTGGAACGACAAAATTGTTGGCAATAGCTCATGAAAACGGCCATAAAACGCGAAAACTATGAGTGTTTGGTCCTAACACTTAAACATGCATCAGGTCTTCCAAGACATGCAAATCGCCCTGAAAAACCAAAAATGTGGTTAATATCTCATGAAAATGGCCATAAAACTCGAAAACGATGAGTTTTGGTCATAACTCAAACATGTATCGGGTCTTACCATTGTAAATCTCCTAGAACCCAAAAATGTGGGAAATATCTCATGAAAATGGCCATAAAACGCGAAAACGACGAGTTTTGGTCATAACTCTCAAACTTGTATCGGGTCTTACGGTCGTTGTAACTCTCCCTAGAACGCCAAATTTTTTGGCAAAAGCTCATGAAAACGGCCATAAAACGCCAAAACTATGAGTTTTTGGTCCTAACTCTTAAACATGTATCAGGTCTTACAAGCCATGCAAATCGCCCTGAAAACCCAAAAATATGGGCAATACCTCATGAAAATGGCCATAAAACACGAAAACGATGAGTTTTGGTCATAACTCTCAAACATGTATCGGATCTTACGGTCGTTGTAACTCTCCCTATAACGCCAAGATTGTTGGCAATAGCTCATGAAAATGGTCATAAAATGCGAAAAAGACGAATTTTTTGTCATAATTCTCAAACATGTATCGGGTATTACGGTCGTTCTAAATCTCCCTGGAATGCCAAAATTGTTGGCAATAGCTCATGAAAACGGCCGTAAAACGCGAAAACAACGAGTTTTTGGTCATAACTCTCAAACATATATCGGGTCTTACGGGCCATGTAAATCCCCTTGAACCCCAAAACTGTTGGCAATAGCTCATGAAACCAACCACAAAACTCGAAACCAACGTGTTTTTGGCCAAAGCTCTCAAACATGTATCATGTCTTATGGTCATTCTAAATCATCCTGGAACGCCAAAACTATGGGCAATAACGCATGAAAACATCAGTAAAACGCGAAAACCACGAGTTTTTTATCAAATCTCTCAAACATGTATTGGGACTTACGAGCCATGCAAATCACCCTAGAACCCCAAAACTGTGGGCAATATCTCATGAAAACGGCCATAAAGAGCGAAAACTATGAGTTTTTGGTCCTTACTCTCAAACATGTATCGGGTCTTACGGGCCATGCAAATCGCCCTAAAACCCCAAAACTATGGGCAATAGCTCATGAAAGCGACAACGCGAGCGCAATGATTTTTGGTCATAACTCTAAAACATGAATCGGATCTTACGGGCGTTATAAATCGCCCTAGAACCCCAAAACTGTGGGCAATAGCTCAAGAAAACATCAATAAAACGCGAAAACCATGAGTTTTTGGTCGTAACTCTCAAACTTGTATAGAGTCTTAATGCCATGCAAATTGCCCTCAAACACCAAAAATGTGGGCAATAGCTCACGAAAACGGCCATAAAACGTGAAAACTATGCGTTCTTGGTCCTACCTATTAGACATGTATCCGATGATAAACAACATGCAAATCGCCTTGAAACCCCAAAACTGTGAGCAAGAGCTCATGATAATGGCCTTAAAACGCGAAAACGAATTAGTGTTGGTCATAACTCTCAAACATGTATCGGGTCTTACTATTGTAACTCTCCCTGGAACGCCAAAATTGTTGCTAATAGCTCATGAAAACGGCCATAAAACGCGAAAACTATGAGTTTTTGGTCCTAACTCTTAAACATGCATCAGGTCTTCCAAGACATGCAAATCACCCTAAAAACCCAAAAATGTGGGCAATATCTCATGAAAATGGCCATAAAACACGAAAACGATGAGTTTTGGTCATAACTCTCAAACATGTATCGTGTCTTACGGTCATTGCAACTCTCCCTAGAACGCCAATATTGTTGGCAATAGCTCATGAATATGGCCATAAACGCGAAAACGACGAAGTTTTGGTCATAACTCTCAAACATGTATCGGGTCTTACGGCCGTTGTAACTCTCCTAGAACGCCAAAATTGTTGGCAAAAGCTCATGAAATCGCCATAAAACGCCAAAACTATGAGTTTTGGTCCTAACTCTTAAACATGTATCAGGTCTTACAAGCCATGCAAATCTCCTGAACCCAAAAATATGGGCAATAGCTCATGAAAATGGCCATAAAACACGAAAACGATGAGTTTTGGTCATAACTCTCAAACATGTATCGGATCTTACGGCCGTTGTAACTCTCCCTAGAACGCCAAGATTGTTGGCAATAGCTCATGAAAATGGCCATAAAACGCGAAAACGACGAAGTTTTTGGTCATAATTGTCAAACATGTATCGGGTATTACGGCCGTTTAAATCTCCCGAATGCCAAAATTGTTGGCAATAGCTCACGAAAACGGCCGAGAACGCGAGAACAACGAAGTTTTTGGTCATAACTCTCAAACATATATCGGGTCTTACGGCCATGTAAATCCCTTGAACCCCAAAACTGTGGGCAATAGCTCATGAAACCAACCACAAAACTCGAAAACAACGTGTTTTGGCCATCGCCTCAAACATGTATCATGTCTTATGGTCATTCTAAATCATCCCGAACGCCAAAACTGTGGACAATAACGCATGAAAACATCAAGAAACGCGAAACCACAAGTTTTTGATCAAATCTCTCAAACATGTATTGGGACTTACGAGCCATGCAAATCACCCTAGAACCCCAAAACTGTGGGCAATAGCTCAAGAAAACGGCCATAAAGAGCGAAAACTATGAGTTTTGGTCCTTACTCAAACATGTATCGTCTTACGGCCATGCAAATCGCCTAAAACCCCAAAACTATGGGCAATAGCTCATGAAAGCGACAACGCGAAAGCAATGATTTTTGGTCATAACTCTAAAACATGAATCGGTCTTACGGAGTTATAAATCGCCTAGAACCCAAAATTGTGGGCAATAGCTCAAGAAAACATCAATAAAACGCGAAAACCATGAGTTTTTGGTCGTAACTCTCAAACTTGTATAGAGTCTAACAGCCATGCAAATTGCCCTGAAACAACAAAACTGTGGGCAATAGCTCATGAAAACGGCTATAAAACGTGAAAACTATGAGTTTTTGGTCCTAACTCTTAGACATGTATCAGTTCTTACAAGCCATGCAAATCGCCTTGAAACCCCAAAACTGTGAGCAATAACTCATGATAATGGCCATAAAACGCGAAAACGATTTAGTGTTGGTCATAACTCTCAAACATGTATCGGGTCTTACGGTCGTTGTAACTCTCCCTGGAACGCCAAAATTGTTGCTAATAGCTCATGAAAACGGCCATAAAACGCGAAAACTATGAGTTTTTGGTCCTAACTCTTAAACATGCATCAGGTCTTCCAAGACATGCAAATCACCCTAAAAACCCAAAAATGTGGGCAATATCTCATGAAAATGGCCATAAAACGCGAAAACGACGAGTTTTGGTCATAACTCTCAAACAGATATCGGGTCTTACGGTCGTTGTAACTCTCCCTAGAACGCCAAAATTGTTGGCAAAAGCTCATGAAAACGGCCATAAAACGCGAAAACGACGAGTTTTGGTCATAACTCTCAAACATGTATCGGGTCTTACGGTCGTTGTAACTCTCCCTAGAACGCCAAAATTGTTGGCAAAAGCTCATGAAATCGCCCATAAAACGCCAAAACTATGAGTTTTTGGTCCTTACTCTCAAACATGTATCGCGTCTTACGGGCCATGCAATTCGCCCTGAAACCCCAAAACTATGGGAAATAGCTCATGAAAGAGACAACGAAACGAATGATTTTTGGTCATAACTCAAACATGTATCGGGTCTTACGGGAGTTCTAAATCGCCTAGAACCCCAAACTGTGGGCAATAGCTCAAGAAAACATCAATAAACGCGAAAACTATGAGTTTTTGGTCAACTCTCAAACATATAGAGTCTTAACAGCCATGCAAATTGCCCCTAAACACCAAAATGTGCAATAGCTCATGAAAACGACCATAAAACACGAAAACGATGAGTTTTTGGCCATAACTCTCAAACATGTATCGGTTCTTACAATCCATGCAAATCGCCTTGAAACCCCAAAACTGTGAGCAATAGCTCATGATAATGGCCATAAAACGCGAAAACGATGAGTGTTGGTCATAACTCTCAAACATGTATCGGGTCTTACTACGTTGTAACTCTCCTAGAACGCCAAAATTGTTGGCAATAGCTCATGAAAACGGCCATAAAACGCGAAAACTATGAGTTTTGGTCCTAACTCAAACATGCATCGGTCTTCCAAGACATGCAAATCGCCTGAAACCCAAAAATGTGGGCAATATCTCATGAAAATGGCCATAAAACACGAAATGATGAGTTTTGGTCATAACTCTCAAACATGTATTGGGTCTTACCATTGTAATCTCCTAAAAACCCAAAAATGTGGGCAATATCTCATGAAAATGGCCATAAAACGCGAAAACGACGAGTTTTGGTCATAACTCTCAAACATGTATCGGGTCTTACGGTCGTTGTAACTCTCCCTAGAACGCCAAAATTGTTGGCAAAAGCTCATGAAAACGGCCATAAAACGCCAAAACTATGAGTTTTTGGTCCTAACTCTTAAACATGTATCAGGTCTTACAAGCCATGCAAATCGCCCTGAAAACCCAAAAATATGGGCAATACCTCATGAAAATGGCCATAAAACACGAAAACGATGAGTTTTGGTCATAACTCTCAAACATGTATCGGATCTTACGGTCGTTGTAACTCTCCCTATAACGCCAAGATTGTTGGCAATAGCTCATGAAAATGGCCATAAAACGCGAAAACGACGAGTTTTTGGTCATAATTGTCAAACATGTATCGGGTATTACGGTCGTTCTAAATCTCCCTGGAATGCCAAAATTGTTGGCAATAGCTCACGAAAACGGTCATAAAACGCGAGAAATCGAGTTTTTGGTCATAACTCTCAAACATATATCGGGTCTTACGGGCCATGTAAATCCCCTTGAACCCCAAAACTGTAGGCAATAGCTCATGAAACCAACCACAAAACTCGAAAACAACGTGTTTTTGGCCATATCTCTCAAACATGTATCATGTCTTATGGTCATTCTAAATCATCCTGGAACGCCAAAATTGTGGGCAATAACGCATGAAAAAATCAGTAAAACGCGAAAACCACGAGTTTTTTATCAAATCTCAAACATGTATTGGGACTTACGAGCCATGCAAATCACCCTAGAACCCCAAAACTGTGGGCAATATCTCATGAAAACGGCCATAAAGAGCGAAAACTATGAGTTTTTGGTCCTTACTCTCAAACATGTATCGGGTCTTACGGGCCATGCAATTCGCCCTGAAACCCCAGAACTATGGGCAATAGCTCATGAAAGCGACAAGGCGAGCGCAATGATTTTTGGTCATATCTCTAAAACATGAATCGGGTCTTACGGGAGTTATAAATCGCCCTAGAACCCCAAAACTGTAGGCAATAGCTCAAGAAAACATCAATAAAACGCGAAAACCATGAGTTTTTGGCCGTAACTCTCAAACTTGTATAGAGTCTTAACAGCCATGCAAATTGCCCAGAAACTCCAAAACTGTGGGCAATAGCTCACGAAAACAGCCATAAAACGTGAAAGCTATGAGTTTTTGGTCCTAACTCTTAGACATGTATCAGTTCTTACAAGCCATGCAAATTGTCTTGAAACCCCAAAATTGTGAGCAATAGCTCATGATAATGGCCATAAAACGTGAAAACGACGAGTTTTGGTCATAACTCTCAAACATGTATCGGGTCTTACGGTCGTTGTAACTCTCCCTAGAACGCCAAAATTGTTGGCAAAAGCTCATGAAAACGGCCATAAAACGCCAAAACTATGAGTTTTTGGTCCTAACTCTTAAACATGTATCAGGTCTTACAAGCCATGCAAATCGCCCTGAAAACCCAAAAATATGGGCAATAGCTCATGAAAATGGCCATAAAACACGAAAACGATGAGTTTTGGTCATAACTCTCAAACATGTATCGGGTCTTACGGTCGTTGTAACTCTCCCTAGAACGCCAAGATTGTTGGCAATAGCTCATGAAAATGGCCATAAAACGCGAAAACGACGAGTTTTTGGTCATAATTGTCAAACATGTATCGGGTATTACGGTCGTTCTAAATCTCCCTGGAATGCCAAAATTGTTGGCAATAGCTCACGAAAACGGCCATAAAACGCGAGAACAACGATTTTTTGGTCATAACTCTCAAACATATATCGGGTCTTACGCCATGTAAATCCCTTGAACCCCAAAACTGGGCAATAGCTCATGAAACCAACCACAAAACTCGAAAACAACGTTTTTGGCCATAGCTCTCAAACATGTATCATGTCTTATGGTCATTCTAAATCATCCCGAACGCCAAAATCGGGCAATAACGCATGAAAACATCAAGAAACGCGAAAACCACGAGTTTTGATCAAATCTCAAACATGTATTGGGACTTACGAGCCATGCAAATCACCCTAGAACCCCAAACTGTGGGCAATATCTCATGAAACGGCCATAAAGAGCGAAAACTATGAGTTTTTGGTCCTTACTCTCAAACATGTATCGCGTCTTACGGGCCATGCAAATCGCCTCGAACCCCAAAACTATGGGCAATAGCTCATGAAAGCGACAACGCGAAGAATGATTTTTGGTCATAACTCTAAAACATGAATCGGGTCTTACGGGAGTTATAAATCGCCTAGAACCCCAAAACTGTGGGCAATAGCTCAAGAAAACATCAATGAAACGCGAAAACCATGAGTTTTTGGTCGAACTCAAACTTGTATAGAGTCTTAAGCCATGCAAATTTCCTCAAACACCAAAACTGGGCAATAGCTCATAAAACGCCATAAAACGTGGAAACTATGAGTTTTGGTCCTAACTTTAGACATGTATCGCTTTACAAGCCATGCAAATCGCTTGAAACCCCAAAACTGCGAGCAATAGCTCATGATAATGGCCATAAACGAAAACGACGAGTTTTGGTCATAACTCTCAAACATGTATCGGGTCTTACGGTTGTAACTCTCCCTAGAACGCCAAAATTTTTGGCAAAAGCTCATGAAATCGGCCATAAAACGCCAAAACTATGAATTTTTGGTCCTAACTCTTAAACATGTATGAGGTCTTACAATCCATGCAAATCGCCCTGAAAACCCAAAAATATGGGCAATAGCTCATGAAAATGGCCATAAAACACGAAAACGATGAGTTTTGGTCATAACTCTCAAACATGTATCGGGTCTTACGGTCGTTGTAACTCTCCCTAGAACGCCAAGATTGTTGGCAATAGCTCATGAAAATGGCCATAAAACGCGAAAACGACGAGTTTTTGGTCATAATTGTCAAACATGTATCGGTATTACGGCCGTCTAAATCCCTCGAATGCCAAAATTGTTGGCAATAGCTCACGAAAACGGCCATAAAACGCGAGAAAACGAGTTTTTGGACATAACTCTCAAACATATATCGGGTCTTACGGGCCATGTAAATCCCCTTGAACCCCAAAACTGTGGGCAATAGCTCATGAAACCAACCACAAAACTCGAAAACAACGTGTTTTTGGCCATAGCTCTCAAACATGTATCATGTCTTATGGTCATTCTAAATCATCCTGGAACGCCAAAACTATGGGCAATAACGCATGAAAACATCAGTAAAACGCGAAAACCACGAGTTTTTTATCAAATCTCTCAAACATGTATTGGGACTTACGAGCCATGCAAATCACCCTAGAACCCCAAAACTGTGGGCAATATCTCATGAAAACGGCCATAAAGAGCGAAAACTATGAGTTTTTGGTCCTTACTCTCAAACATGTATCGGGTCTTACGGGCCATGCAAATCGCCCTGAAACCCCAAAACTATGGGCAATAGCTCATGAAAGCGACAACGCGAGCGCAATGATTTTTGGTCATAACTCTAAAACATGAATCGGGTCTTACGGGCGTTATAAATCGCCCTAGAACCCCAAAACTGTGGGCAATAGCTCAAGAAAACATCAATAAAACGCGAAAACCATGAGTTTTTGGTCGTAACTCTCAAACTTGTATAGTCTTAACAGCCATGCAAATTGCCCAGAAACTCCAAAACTGTGGGCAATAGCTCACGAAAACGGCCATAAAACGTGGAAGCTATGAGTTTTTGGTCCTAACTCTTAGACATGTATCAGTTCTTACAAGCCATGCAAATTGCCTTGAAACCCCAAAAATGTGGGCAATATCTCATGAAAATGGCCATAAAACGCGAAAACGACGAGTTTTGGTCATAACTCTCAAACATGTATCGGGTCTTACGGTCGTTGTAACTCTCCCTAGAACGCCAAAATTGTTGGCAATAGCTCATGAAAACGGCCATAAAACGCGAAAACTATGAGTGTTTGGTCCTAACTCTTAAACATGCATCAGGTCTTCCAAGCCATGCAAATCGCCCTGAAAACCCAAAAATATGGGCAATATCTCATGAAAATGGCCATAAAACACGAAAACGATGAGTTTTGGTCATAACTCTCAAACATGTATCGGGTCTTACGGTCGTTGTAACTCTCCCTAGAACGCCAAGATTGTTGGCAATAGCTCATGAAAATGGCCATAAAACACGAAAACGACGAGTTTTTGGTCATAATTGTCAAACATGTATCGGGTATTACGGTCGTTCTAAATCTCCCTGGAATGCCAAAATTGTTGGCAATAGCTCACGAAAACGGCCGTAAAACGCGAGAACAACGAGTTTTTGGTCATAACTCTCAAACATATATCGGGTCTTACGGGCCATGTAAATCCCCTTGAACCCCAAAACTGTGGGCAATAGCTCATGAAACCAACCACAAAACTCGAAAACAACGTGTTTTTGGCCAAAGCTCTCAAACATGTATCATGTCTTATGGTCATTCTAAATCATCCTGGAACGCCAAAACTGTGGGCAATAACGCATGAAAACATCAGTAAAACGCGAAAACCACGAGTTTTTTATCAAATCTCAAACATGTATTGGGACTTACGAGCCATGCAAATCACCCTAGAATCCCAAAACTGTGGGCAATATCTCATGAAAACGGCCATAAAGAGCGAAAACTATGAGTTTTTGGTCCTTACTATCAAACATGTATCGGGTCTTACGGGCCATGCAAATCGCCCTGAAACCCCAAAACTATGGGCAATAGCTCATGAATGTGACAACGCGAGCGCAATGATTTTTGGTCATAACTCTAAAACATGAATCGGGTCTTACGGGCGTTATAAATCGCCCTAGAACCCCAAAGCTATGGGCAATAGCTCAAGAAAACATCAATAAAACGCGAAAACCATGAGTTTTTGGTCGTAACTCTCAAACTTGTATAGAGTCTTAACAGCCATGCAAATTGCCCAGAAACTCCAAAACTGTGGGCAATAGCTCACGAAAACGGCCATAAAACGTGGAAGCTATGAGTTTTTGGTCCTAACTCTTAGACATGTATCAGTTCTTACAAGCCATGCAAATTGCCTTGAAACCCCAAAAATGTGGGCAATATCTCATGAAAATGGCCATAAAACGCGAAAACGACGAGTTTTGGTCATAACTCTCAAACATGTATCGGGTCTTACGGTCGTTGTAACTCTCCTAGAACGCCAAAATTGTTGGCAATAGCTCATGAAAACGGCCATAAAACGCGAAAACTATGAGTTTTGGTCCTAACTTTAAACATGCATCAGGTCTTCCAAGCCATGCAAATCGCGCTGGAACCCCAGAAATATGGGCAATATCTCATGAAAATGGCCATAAAACACGAAAACGATGAGTTTTGGTCATAACTCTCAAACATGTATCGGGTCTTACGGTCGTTGTAACTCTCCCTAGAACGCCAAAATTGTTGGCAATAGCTAATGAAAATGGCCCTAAAACGCGAAAAACGAAGTTTTGGTCATAATTGTCAAACATGTATCGGGTATTACGGTCGTTCTAAATCTCCCTGGAATGCCAAAATTGTTGGCAGTAGCTCACGAAAACAGCCGTAAACGCGAGAACAACGAGTTTTTTGGTCATAACTCTCAAACATATATCGGGTCTTACGGGCCATGTAAATCCCCTTGAACCCCAAAACTGTGGGCAATAGCTCATGAAACCAACCACAAAACTCGAAAACAACGTGTTTTTGGCCAAAGCTCTCAAACATGTATCATGTCTTATGGTCATTCTAAATCATCCTGGAACGCCAAAACTGTGGGCAATAACGCATGAAAACATCAGTAAAACGCGAAAACCACGAGTTTTTTATCAAATCTCTCAAACATGTATTGGGACTTACGAGCCATGCAAATCACCCTAGAACCCCAAAACTATGGGCAATATCTCATGAAAACGGCCATAAAGAGCGAAAACTATGAGTTTTTGGTCCTTACTCTCAAACATGTATCGGGTCTTACGGGCCATGCAAATCGCCCTAAAACCCCAAAACTATGGGCAATAGCTCATGAAAGCGACAACGCGAGCGCAATGATTTTTGGTCATAACTCTAAAACATGAATCGGATCTTACGGGCGTTATAAATCGCCCTAGAACCCCAAAACTGTGGGCAATAGCTCAAGAAAACATCAATAAAACGCGAAAACCATGAGTTTTTGGTCGTAACTCTCAAACTTCTATAGAGTCTTAACAGCCATGCAAATTTCCCTGAAACACCAAAACTGTGGGCAATAGCTCACGAAAACGGCCATAAAACGTGAAAACTATGAGTTCTTGGTCCTAACTCTTAGACATGTATCAGTTCTTACAAGCCATGCAAATCGCCTTGAAACCCCAAAACTGTGAGCAATAGCTCATGATAATGGCCATAAAACACAAAAAGACGAGTTCTTGGTCATAACTCTGAAACATGTATCGGGTCTTACGGTCGTTGTAACTCTCCCTGAACGCCAAAATTGTTGGCAAAGCTCATGAAAACGGCCATAAACGCCAAAACTATGAGTTTTTGGTCCTAACTCTTAAACATGCATCAGTCTTCCAAGCCATGCAAATCGCCTCTAAAACCCAAAAATATGGGCAATAGCTCATGAAAATGGCCATAAAACACGAAAACGATGAGTTTTGGTCATAACTCTCAAACATGTATCGGGTCTTACGGCCGTTGTAACTCTCCAGAACGCCAAGATTGTTGGCAATAGCTCATGAAAATGGCCATAAACGCGAAACGATGAGTTTTTGGTCATAATTGTCAAACATGTATCGGGTATTACTACGTTCTAAATCTCCTGGAATGCCAAAATTGTTGGCAATAGCTCAAAAACGTCAGAACGCGAGAACAACGAGTTTTGGTCATAACTCTCAAACATATATCGGGTCTTACGCCATCTAAATCCCTTGAACACCAAACTGTGGGCAGTAGCTCATGAAACCAACCACAAAACTCGAAAACAACGTGTTTTTGGCCAAAGCTCTCAAACATGTATCATGTCTTATGGTCATTCTAAATCATCCTAGAACGCCAAAAGTGTGGGCAATAACGCATGAAAACAACACTAAAACGCGAAAACCACGAGTTTTTTATCAAATCTCTCAAACATGTATTGGGACTTACGAGCCATGCAAATCACTCTAGAACCCCAAAACTGTGGGCAATATCTCATGAAAACGGCAATAAAACACGAAAACTATGAGTTTTTGGTCCTTACTCTCAAACATGTATCTGGTCTTACGGGCCATGCAAATCGCCCTGAAACCCTAAAACTATGGGCAATAGCTCATGAAAGCGACAACGCGAGCGCAATGATTTTTGGTCATAACTCTAAAACATGAATCGGATCTTACGGGCGTTATAAATCGCCCTAGAACCCCAAAACTGTGGGCAATAGCTCAAGAAAACATCAATAAAACGCGAAAACCATGAGTTTTTGGTCGTAACTCTCAAACTTGTATAGAGTCTTAACAGCCATGCAAATTGCCCTGAAACACCAAAACTGTGGTCAATAGCTCACGAAAACGGCCATAAAACGTGAAAGCTATGAGTTTTTGGTCCTAACTCTTAGACATGTATCAGTTCTTACAAGCCATGCAAATCGCCTTGAAACCCCAAAACTGTGAGCAATAGCTCATGATAATGGCCATAAAACGCGAAAACGACGAGTGTTGGTCATAACTCTCAAATATGTATCGGGTCTTACGGTCGTTGTAACTCTCCCTGGAACGCCAAAATTGTTGGCAAAAGCTCATGAAAACGGCCATAAAACGCCAAAACTATGAGTTTTTGGTCCTAACTCTTAAACATGCATCAGGTCTTCCAAGCCATGCAAATCGCCCTGAAAACCCAAAAATATGGGCAATATCTCATGAAAATGGCCATAAAACACGAAAACGATGAGTTTTGGTCATAACTCTCAAACATGTATCGGGTCTTACGGTCGTTGTAACTCTCCATAGAACGCCAAGATTGTTGGCAATAGCTCATGAAAATGGCCATAAAACGCGAAAACGATGAGTTTTTGGTCATAATTGTCAAAAATGTATCGGGTATTACGGTCGTTCTAAATCTCCCTGGAATGCCAAAATTGTTGGCAATAGCTCACGAAAACGGCCGTAAAACGCGAGAACAACGAGTTTTTGGTCATAACTCTCAAACATATATCGGGTCTTACGGGCCATGTAAATCCCCTTGAACCCCAAAACTGTGGGCAATAGCTCATGAAACCAACCATAAAACTCGAAAATAACGTGTTTTTGGCCATAGCTCTCAAACATGTATCATGTCTTATGGTCATTCTAAATCATTCTAGAACGCCAAAACTGTGGGCAATAACGCATGAAAACATCAGTAAAACGCGAAAACCACGAGTTTTTGATCAAATCTCTCAAACATGTATTGGGACATACGAGCCATGCAAATCACCCTAGAACCCCAAAATTGTGGGCAATATCTCATAAAAACGGCCATAAAGAGCGAAAACTATGAGTTTTTGGTCCTTACTCTCAAACATGTATCGCGTCTTACGGGCCATGCAAATCGCCCTGAAACCCCAAAACTATGGGCAATAGCTCATGAAAGCAACAACGCGAGCGCAATGATTTTTGGTCATAACTCTAAAACATGAATCGGATCTTACGGGCATTATAAATCGCCCTAGAACCCCAAAACTGTGGGCAATAGCTCAAGAAAACATCAATAAAACGCGAAAACCATGAGTTTTTGGTCGTAACTCTCAAACTTGTATAGAGTCTTAACAGCCATGCAAATTGCCCTGAAACACCAAAACTGTGGTCAATAGCTCACGAAAACGGCCATAAAACGTGAAAGCTATGAGTTTTTGGTCCTAACTCTTAGACATGTATCAGTTCTTACAAGCCATGCAAATTGCCTTGAAACCCCAAAAATGAGGGCAATATCTCATGAAAATGGCCATAAAACGCGAAAACGACGAGTTTTGGTCATAACTCTCAAACATGTATCGGGTCTTACGGTCGTTGTAACTCTCCCTAGAACGCCAAAATTGTTGGCAATAGCTCATGAAAACGGCCATAAAACGCGAAAACTATGAGTGTTTGGTCCTAACTCTTAAACATGCATCAGGTCTTCCAAGCCATGCAAATCGCCCTGAAAACCCAAAAATATTGGCAATAGCTCATGAAAATGGCCATAAAATACGAAAACGATGAGTTTTGGTCATAACTCTCAAACATGTATCGGGTCTTACGGTCGTTGTAACTCTCCCTCACTGGTGGAAACAACCCCATGCGGGACGGGGCAATCGGGACTAAAGCCCGAACCTTTAGTCCCGGTTGCCCCACCAACCGGGACAAAAGATCATACACGTGGCAGCTGCACCGTGCGAGGAGGGGGGGGCTTTAGTCCGGTTCGTAACCGGGACTAATCTTTCTCTGCCGCGGAGATTTGGCCCATTCTTCCGCGCGAAGAATTCATTTTGCACATTTTGTTGCGGCGGCATTTTCGCCACTTTTGTGTGCGGAAGAATTCATTTAGTTTTTTTTATTGTTTATTTAGTGTTTTGCACTTATCAATGAAGGAACCTTATATTACACAAGATCATCATGACAATATTACATTCAATACACAGATCGAGTTCATGCACTACATACAAAAGTATTCCCCTTGTCTATACACGGATCGAGTTGCTATTTTTACAATCCCTATTGTCTATACACAGAATAGTACTCCCCTTTCGTCTAGGACTTCGCATCCAAGAATCCGCCAATTCCTCTGAATTGCTCGTCTGCGATCCTTTGGCGAAGACCGTCCGTGACGTTCGATCTGATTTAAAAGAGTCGATCTATATGAATGAAACTAAACACAATTTGTTTGAAAATAAAACTATAGAAATTGTTTACATACGTGGAGTTGCTCTAAATTTCTGCCCTTCTCATCGTACGTCTGCCGGATGAACTCGCAAACATAGTATCCACAGAGATTGTTACACTCCCTATGTCGGGCACTTCACAAGAACATAGTTCAATCAAAATAATAATCAAGCATGATAATAAGCGTATCAAAACTAGAATCAAAGAGATGCGCGGATATAGCTAGTGGTGCTTACATCTAGTGGTTGAAATGTAAGCTCCTCTTTCCAAACACCCTAGCCTTCTTGGTGAACCGTTTCCAAGCGCTGCCCGAAGAAAAGCGAATAAAAGAAGTTATTAAGTACTTGATATCATAAAATTCATGAACGTTGCCGATATAGTGTCGTAATGATTAGAATTACGCTGGAGAAGTATCTGCATGTCCTTCCACGTCTCAAGGGTTTATGTTTCGAGTCCATGACTAGTACACGCCCTTTGTCAAGTTGAATGATTAACGAGAATATAGTGGAAGCTGCGAATGCATAACTAATCAATTATATACTTAACATCGAGTAAGCGAAATAGAAAGTGTATACAAGACAATAACACTCACTCGAAGTTGTAAGGAAAAAGTATTTCCTTTTGGTTTCTTGAAACCTTAACGTGTACTATATTATCCTCCGTATCACTGGGGCTTATTTTGAGATTAGCTTCATGAACCCAATATGGGTCAATGAAGCCAATATCATAGATTTGTCCTCTTTGCATTCGAGAATCTTCATTCTGCATATTACGGTATGATTATATACATGCAATAAACAAAGTGAGATAGCGGAGACTAAGTTAATTACAATTAGTACTTACAGACAATAGGCACGATGAGCGATTTGTCCAAAGGCGTCTTGATTGAATAATTGAAATAGCTCAACAAATTCAATGGATATCATGTCATCACTTTCTTTCCCATGATGCTTTTTGTAACCCTCGGCACTATCCGATTAGCCCGGCACTTGTGGCGTGCATGTACCGATTATGCAATCTTCGCATTTTGTTGAAAGATTATTTACCTCCTCGGGTTTGACGAGAGGTTTGCCGTCTTGGTATTTGTATGCTACTTCACTCACGGGAAGAACTCTAAGCGGGATAAATCTTGGGCAATACTCATACCTTGAGCAGCGGCACTTCTCCGTGTGCAACTACCTATGGATCATACTGCTCTTACCCCATATTTGCTCGACCCACATTGGTTTGAGAAATCACCTTGAGAGGCGCAAGTCTGTTTGCTTGTTCTCCGAGCAGCAATGATTTCGCTTGCATCGATCTTGCTCTTGAGGCTTTTTGTGCGCATGTGACTTGAGAATAGAACGCTCATAGTCGATGACAGCTTTGGCTCGGGTTGATGAAGAGTCTTTAGCATTTTCAACACTTTTCTTTTTCTTCTTTGGTGCTGGGGAACTCTGGCTCTTTCAGCTGCCTCAGCTTAGCGAAAAACGCTGTCGTTTCCGCATCAACCCGAGCCGCGGTCTCCTCTTGATCTGATCATAAGCTCTCTTGGGAGGAACCGTTGGTACTTTTGGAAGAGGCTCTTGTTTACGTTTGGCGATCGCTTCGCCTTACGATGGCAGTGCGCTTCGCTTTATCTGGCGCGGCGATGGCTCCCGGCGATGGCTGCACCGAGAGCGGGTGAGGCGGCGGGCGGGTGAGGCGACGAAGGCTGCCGCGGCGGCGGCGACCTCGGAGACGGGTGAGCGGCGGCGAAGATGGCCTTGGCGTGTGATTTGAAGCACGATACAATCCTTGACCATAGAATGGTGACGTTTTTGCGTCACCAGCGATCACATCCCCTTCACCGGCGGTAGTGAAGATCCAAAACCTCAAAGGTGGGCATGATTTCATCCACGCCGACAACAGCGTAGCCCTCTCGAACCGGACGACGTGGTAAGTTGGTGTGGGTCCAATTGGTAAGGCATAGCCGACCGCCACCTTCATTGATATGTTCACAACTTTGACATGTAGCTCGCGATGTGTCATCTACGTGATATCATCCCTTTGGGTAGCCAGGAGCCATCGTCGGTGCATCATCGGCATCGCCATTGTCATCACCGGGACCTCGGTGGAAGCCACACCTTTTTCGATTATTCGATAGGCCGGTAGCATCGAATGCGATGTCTTTGAGATGGGGCGCCGGTAGTACTTGCTCTTTAAGTGAGTTAATTTCATCTTGTTGTTGCTTTAATCGTTCTTCAATTAACGCATTCGCTCTTTCGACTTTACCTTCAAGCTGCCTACATCCTTACTCCTCTGGGCTTCTATCGGGATATTTCTTCCTCTCTTGAAACCCAGTCCTCCATGATTGGGAGCCTATTGTGCCTCGTGTTCGTCCATCATGTTCCTTATTTCCAAGAGGCAGTGTGAGCTCATCATTCTCTCTATCGGGAATGAAGTCCCCATCTTTAACAGCCTTTCTGCTTTTCTCATCCTCTCGATTGGCAAGGGTCTTCTTTATGTCGTATGGTATATATACACCTCCCTCCGAGTCCAACGTGCCCCCATGCCCGTAAAACCAATTCCTTGCACGTTCTACCCAGTAAATGCATCTGCAGGGTGATATTTTTATCACGCAGTTCTGCTCAAGTTTCTCCCACTTAGGAATGCCACCACAGAGCCACCTTGCCCCATAGTATGGTGATACTTCTTGTTAGCAACATTCAGCTTATTCTTTGCGTACATTTCCTTAGCTTTTTCGATGTCTTGTATTCCACAAACTCAGCCCAGAATGGTTTTATATTCTCAAGCGAGTCTTCACGAAATCCGAGTCTTCTCTTTCACGACATAGTCAAGGTGCAATCTTTTCTTCCAGTTGGTGAAACACTGGGCCATCTTCTTCAAAGCCCACTCCCTGACCTTAGCCTCCATGGCTCTCCCATGTTGTAAGGCGTCCTCAACTGGATCCTCCGCATTTGGATCCAGCTCTATCTTCGGTAGTTTGAAATTAACCATGAGCCTCTTCCACAGTAAATCTTTGGCGTGGTTAGGGACAAATAAACATGTTCCCTCTTCATCCGCATTAGCAGGCCTATTCCAATTTCTAATGGTGATCGGGATTAAGTCCCTAACGATTACTCCGCATTGTGCCACAAATTTGGTTCGAAAACTTGAGCGGTCGGTCTGCCGTGACATCTTCGATCCTGAACCTCTCATGGTTTTCCAACTTTTTGGTTGGGCCTCGTCTGCTCATTTCAGTAGATTCCTTCGATCCGGAGGTCTAAAAGAAGAAAGATCGTCGTTACTATTTCTATATAGATAGCAGATGATTAATTAATGAATTGATTTATATTACATGCACCTCGCCGGATGATGTCTTCTCGGTTACACAAGGCATCGCCTTCTCCCTCATGAAGGCAACACCTTCAACCTCAAACAAGTTGTCTACTCCGGTAAAGAGGATCACCCTCACGGAGTTGTTCGAAACGTTGATCGTCTAAATTATCTTCCCCGGATCACACCTTGGATCAACTCTTCCTTTTCTTCGTCTCGGCGTGTGGATCCATATTTTACGCATAGGTGGAAAAGCGAATAAGTCAAAGCGGCTAAAGGAGAAAGTTAAGGAGAAACCCGATATATACATACACAATAATAAAATGAAGAAACCTAAACCTAGCTACAAAAGGAAACCGTGTAGTAGATAGGTAACTCTAGCTAAAATCAACGGTTATCAATATTCCGGAGTTCGAGGGTGTAACCTAGTTCGGAGAAACCTCGATGCATATGAGAGGAACCCACATGCACCTAAGGGGTATTAATGATTCCTTATCTAACCACAAGGTGGCCGCAATGTGAATCGGTGCAGGGCTACCCACGGTCGGGGCCGAAGACTAATAATACCAAACTAATTAATAAACCTAATAATACCTAACTAATAATAAACCTAATAATCCAATCACCGAAAATAAAGGGAAACCCTAAAGCATCGATGCAAATTAAGCGGGGTTAGAGGCAAACCCTAACTCGGGGAAACTCCGAAATCACCTGTGAGGGGTTACTATGTTCTTCTAATCATCTACATCATATACACCTAAATCATATTCTACACATACACCTAAAATTCATCAAACTAAATACAACTAAATCATCTAACAACTAAATCATCTAACAACTAATACACCTAAAATAATCAAACCTAAATCTAACTAAAAAACTAAAGAGCTAGCCAAGTCTACCCTTTTAATTCACTGTAAGATTCCTCTTGTTCCACTGATTTCAGGACATCTTATTTGCAATTTTTGAGTTGTAGAACTTTTCTATGGATTTAATACTCTAAAATAACATTAACTCATTTAATTAACCAAGACAAACCCTTGCTTCAAAAGCATAAAACAACTGTACAACAATATTCTACGTGAGACACTGATTCCATACATATTTTATTTGCAATTTTTGGACCAGTAGATTATTTTCTATGAATTTACAAGTTCCATCTAAAATCTGCCAAAACAAATCGAATTAAATTAAATAGTCAAGCGTGACCGTTTGACTCGTGGCGCTGACGCCGGCCTAGGTCTGACTACTAGTCAATGGTCCATCTGGACCATTGGATGTTGATCGAGGGCTCACCGGAAAGCCCGACCTGGCCGGCGGTGATCGGCGGCGGTGGCGGTCCTCGGCGGCGGAAGGTGAGCAGCGTCGGGCGAAAAGCGGCACGGCTTCGCCAGGCTGCGTCGGTGGCGGCAGCGTCTTGCGGCGAGCCTTGTCGGCGGCTGAGTGGCGGAGGCGTCGGTGGCGGCAGCGGCGACTTCATGCGTCGGGTCTGCGGAAAAAAGAGGCGGTCGGCGGGCGGTGGTGGCGGTGATCCCAATGGCGAGGCGGCGAAGCGGCGCGGCGATGCAGCGGCGGTGAAGCGGGCGGCCAGTCGACGTAGGTGGAAGCGGCGGTGGCGCCACACGGCAGCAGCGATGAGCGGCGTCTCCCTGCGGCCCGGCGATGGCAGCGTGTCTCTGCGCGCGTCGGGTGTGGTTGCGAAGAATGGAGAAGGAGAAGAAGAAGAAGAGGCGCCAGATATGAAGGAAGGACCTTTAGTCGGTTGGTGGCTCAACGGACTAAAATCATACGTCGATTGGAGCCACCAACCGGACGATATCTCCTTTTTTCCAATTTTCAACAAGCTCGAGGCGGCTAGGATTTAGTCGGTTGGTGGGTCCAAGGACATATTCCTGCTTTCAAAAATTTCAGGTTTCTCTCTGTTCCGCCTTATTTTTTATTTTGGGGTTTAAATTTGTATTGTTTTTAAATGATAATTAATTTGGAATTTAGAAAACTTTAAACATAAAAGTGTTTGGATTTGAATAAATAATTCAAAACCATTTTCATTTTAAAAATAATTAATGTAACCATTTAAAATATGAACCATTTACAATTAAAAATGAATTAACTTTTATTTTTTAATATCAATTTGGAATTTAGAAAAACTTTAAACATAAAAGTGTTAGGATTTGAATAAATAATTCAAAACCATTTTACATTTTAAAAATAATTAATGTAACCATTTAAAATATGAACCATTTACAATTAAAATGAATTAACTTTTATTTTTAATAACAATTTGGAATTTAGAAAAACTTTAAACATAAAAAGTGTTTGGATTTGAATAAATAATTCAAAACCATTTTACATTTAAAAATAATTAATGTAACCATTTAAAATATGAACCATTTACAATTAAAAATGAATTAACTTTTATTTTTTTAATATCAATTTGGAATTTAGAAAACTTTAAACATAAAAGTGTTTGGATTTGAATAAATAATTCAAAACCATTTCTGTTTTAAAAACAATTAATGTAACCATTTAAAATATGAACCATTTACAATTAAAAATGAATTAACTTATATTTTTTAATATCAATTTGGAATTTAGAAAAACTTTAAACATAAGAAGTGTATGGATTTGAATAAATAATCCAAAACCATTTTCTATTTCTAGAAAATAATTAATGTAACCTTTTAAAATGAATTAACTTATATTTTTAATATTAATTTGGAATTTAGAAAAACTTTAAACATAAGAAGTGTATGGATTTGAATAAATAATCCAAAACCATTTTCTATTTCTAAAAATAATTAATGTAACCTTTTAAAGTTAATTAACTTATATTTTGAATATTAAGTTGGAATTTAGAAAAATTTAAACATAAAAAGTGTTTGGATTTAAATAAATAATTCAAAACATTTTCTATTTTAAAAATAATTAATGTAACCATTTAAAATATGAACCATTTACAATTAAAAATGAATTAACTTATATTTTTTAATATCAATTTGGAATTTAGAAAAACTATAAACATAAGAAGTGATAGGGGGACCATTGTTCGGATTTTTCCTTTGAAACATGATCAATATACCAAGTCTGGTATTTTTCCTTTCATATTGTTAGAACTTGCATTGGATCTCTAAAGAAACCACATATTGCGAGTCTAAAATGATTTTTCAAAAATCACGGGAGGTAGATCATGTACCTAGTACAACCGGACCCACTTCCTAGATTCGGCAGACATTTGTCCTTTACCGAGGATGGACGAAAAGGTTTGAGATGTACGGTGGGATATAGTCCATGTAAGGTGGTCTAGTATTTTAGGAAAATAGGGACGGTAGCATTACAGCGGCATTTTGGTGGTTACTTCACAAAGCGACCCTTTTTGCGCTCGGAAAATGGAAAAGGGCTTTTAGTGCGACAAAAGGAAAACTTCCTCCTGCAACATTGTTCTCCATACCAATGTCCACACACATGCATAATATGGGCACAACATCACAAACTATGCCGTGATTCACACATAACATCGGTCATTTGGACGAAAGCCATGAAACCTCGAACATGATAGGTCATTTTGTGAAGGTTTTTGAAACATGATCAATGTACCAAGTCTGGTATTTTCCTTTCAACTATGTAACATAATATGACACCACGCCAAGGATTTTCATTGTTCGGATTTTTTGAATTTATTATGCCGTTTGAATTATTTGAATTTCTAACTATGGTCGAACGGTGTGCATGAAGATAGGGGACGGGCATCGTTAGAACTTATTGGATCTGAAGAAACCACATATTGCGAGTCTAAAAAGCGATTTTTCAAAAAATCAGGCGATAGATCATGTACTGTAGTACAAACCGGACCCACTTCCTGGGATTCTACAGACAATTATCCTTTTACCGGCATGGGCGAAAAGGTTTGAGATGTACCGGTTGGGATATAGTCCATGTAAGGTGGTCTAGTATTTTAGGAAAATAGGGCGGTAGCATTCAAACGGCATTTTGGTGGTTACTTCACAAAGCGACCCTTTTTGCGCTCGGAAAATGGAAAAGGGCTTTTCGTGCGACAAAAGGAAAACTTCCTCCAACATTGTTCTCCATACCAATGTCCACACACATGCATAATATGGGCACAACATCACAAACTATGCCGTGATTCAGCACATAACATCGGTCATTTGGATGAAAGCCATGAAACCTCGAACATGATAGGTCATTTTGTGATGGTTTTTTCGAAACATGATCAATATACCAAGTCTGGTATTTTCCTTTCAACTATGTAACATAATATGACACCACGCGAAGGATTTTCATTGTTCGGATTTTTTTTGAATTTATTATGCCCGTTTTGAATTATTTGAATTTCTAACTATGGTCGAACGTGGTGCATGAAGATAGGGGACGGGCATCGTTAGAACTTGCATTGGATCTCTCAAGAAACCACATATTGCGAGTCTAAAACGATTTTTCAAAAATCATGGGCGATAGATCATGTACAGAGTACAAACGGACCCACTTCCTGGATTCGGAGACATTTATCCTTTTACCGGGATGGACGAAAAGGTTTGAGATGTACCGGATTGGGATATAGTCCATGTAAGGTGGTCTAGTATTTTAGGAAAATAGCGGTAGCATTCAAGCGGCATTTTGGTGGTTACTTCACAAAGCGACCCGTTTTTGCGCTCGGAAAATGGAAAAGGGCTTTTCGATGCGACAAAAGGAAAACTTCCTCCTGCAACATTGTTCTCCATACCAATGTCCACACACATGCATAATATGGGCACAACATCACAAACTATGCGTGATTCAAGACATAACATCGGTTATTTGGACCGAAAGCCATGAAACCTCGAACATGATAGGTCATTTTGTGAAGGTTTTTGAAACATGATCAATGTACCAAGTCTGTATTTTTCCTTTCAACTATGTAACATAATATGACACCACGAAGGATTTTCATTGTTCGGATTTTTTTGAATTTATTATGCCCGTTTTGAATTATTTGAATTTCTAACTATGGTCGAACGGTGTGCATGAGGATAGGGGACGGGCATCGTTAGAACATTGGATCTCTGAAGAAACCACATATTGCGAGTCTAAAACGATTTTTCAAAAATCACAGGCGATAGATCATGTACACGTAGTACAAACGGACCCACTTCCTTGGATTAAGAACAATTGTCCTTTTACCGGCATGGATGAAAAGGTTTGAGATGTACCGGTTGGGATATAGTACATGTAAGGTGGTCTAGTATTTTAGGAAAATAGGGCGGTAGCACGAAACGGCATTTTGGTGGTTACTTCACAAAAGCGACCCCTTTTTGCGCTCGGAAAATGGAAAAGGGCTTTTCCGTGCGACAAAAGGAAAACTTCCTCCTGCAACATTGTTCTCCATACCAATGTCCACACACATGCATAATATGGGCACAACATCACAAACTATGCCGTGATTCAGCATATAGCATCGGTCATTTGGACCGAAAGCCATGAAACCTCGAACATGATAGGTCATTTTGTGAAGGTTTTTTCGAAACATGATAAATGTACCAAGTCTGGTATTGTGACTTTCAACTATGTAACATAATATGACACCACGTGAAGGATTTTCATTGTTCGGATTTTTTTGAATTTATTATGCCCGTTTTGAATTATCTGAATTTCTAACTATGATCGAACCGGTGTGCATGAAGATAGGGGACGAGCATCGTTAGAACTTGCATTGGATCTTTGAAGAAACCACATATTGCGAGTCTAAAAATGATTTTTTCGAAAAATCACGGGCGATAGATCATGTACCTGTAGTACAAACTGGACCCACTTCCTACCGATTAAACGGACAATTATCCTTTTACCGTGCATGGACGAAAAGGTTTGAGATGTACGGTTGGGATATAGTCCATGTAAGGTGGTCTAGTATTTTAGGAAAATAGGACGGTAGCATTCGAAGCGGCATTTTGGTGGTTACTTCACAAAGCGACCCTTTTTGCGCTCGGAAAATGGAAAAGGGCTTTCCGTGCGACAAAAGGAAAACTTCCTCTGCAACATTGTTCTCCATACCAATGTCCACACACATGCATAATATGGGCACAACATCACAAACTATGTCGTGATTCAGACATAACATCGGTCATTTGGACGAAAGCCATGAAACCTCGAACATGATAGGTCATTTTGTGAAGGTTTTTGAAACATGATCAATGTACCAAGTCTGGTATTTTTCCTTTCAACTATGTAACATAATATGACACCACGAAGGATTTTCATTGTTGGATTTTTTTGAATTTATTATGCCCGTTTTGAATTATTTGAATTTCTAACTATGGTCGAACGGTGTGCATGAAGATAGGGGACGGCATCGTTAGAACTTGCATTGGATCTCTGAAGAAACCACATATTGCGAGTCTAAAAGCGATTTTTCAAAAAATCACAGGCGATAGATCATGTACATGTAGTACAATGGGACCCACTTCCTCTGGATTCGGAGACATTTGTCCTTTTACCGGGATGGACAAAAAGGTTTGAGATGTCCCTGTTGGGAGATAGTCCATGTAAGGTGGTCTAGTATTTTAGGAAAATGGGACGGTAGCATTCTGAAACAGCATTTTGGTGGTTACTTCACAAAACGACCCGCTTTTTGCGCTCGGAAAATCGAAAAGGGCTTTTCCGTGCGACAAAAAAGAAAACTTCCTCCTGAAACATTGTTCTCCATACCAATGTCCACACACATGCATAATATGGGCACAACATCACAAACTATGCCGTGATTCAGCACATAACATCGGTCATTTGGACCGAAAGCCATGAAACCTCGAACATGATAGGTCATTTTGTGAAGGTTTTTTCGAAACATGATCAATGTACCAAGTCTGGTATTTTCCTTTCAACTATGTAACATAATATGACACCACGAAGGATTTTCATTGTTCGGATTTTTTTGAATTTATTATGCCCGTTTTGAATTATTTGAATTTCTAACTATGGTCGAACGGTGTGCATGAAGATAGGGGCGGGCATCGTTAGAACTTATTGGATCTCTGAAGAAACCACATATTGCGAGTCTAAAGCGATTTTTCAAAAAATCAGGCGATAGATCATGTACCGTAGTACAAACCGGACCCACTTCCTGCGATTCGGACAATTGTCCTTTTACCGTGCATGGACGAAAAGGTTTGAGATGTACGGTTGGGATATAGTACATGTAAGGTGGTCTAGTATTTTAGGAAAATAGGGCGGTAGCATTCGAAACGGCATTTTGGTGGTTACTTCACAAAGCGACCCCTTTTTGCTCGGAAAATGGAAAAGGGCTTTTCCGTGCGACAAAAAGGAAAACTTCCTCCTGCAACATTGTTCTCCATACCAATGTCCACACACATGCATAATATGGGCACAACATCACAAACTATGCCGTGATTCAGCACATAACATCGGTCATTTGGAAAGCCATGAAACCTCGAACATGATAGGTCATTTTGTGAAGGTTTTTTCGAAACATGATCAATGTACCAAGTCTGGTATTTTTCCTTTCAACTATGTAACATAATATGACACCACGCGAAGGATTTTCATTGTTCGGATTTTTTTTGAATTTATTATGCCGTTTGAATTATTTGAATTTCTAACTATGGTCGAACCGGTGTGCATGAAGATAGGGGCGGGCATCGTTAGAACTTGCATTGGATCTCTGAAGAAACCACATATTGCGAGTCTAAAACGATTTTTCAAAAAATCACAGGCGATAGATCATGTACATAGTACAAACGGACCCACTTCCTGGAATTCGGCGGACAATTATCCTTTTACCGGCATGGACGAAAAGGTTTGAGATGTACGGTTGGGATATAGTCCATGTAAGGTGGTCTAGTATTTTAGGAAAATAGGGCGGTAGCATTCTGAAGCGGCATTTTGGTGGTTACTTCACAAAACGACCCATTTTTTGCGCTCGGAAAATGGAAAAGGGCTTTTCCATGCGACAAAAAGGAAAACTTCCGCCTGCAACATTGTTCTCCATACCAATGTCCACACATGCATAATATGGGCACAACATCACAAACTATGTCGTGATTCACACATAACATCGGTCATTTGGACCGAAAGCCATGAAACCTCGAACATGATAGGTCATTTTGTGAAGGTTTTTGAAACATGATCAATGTACCAAGTCCGTATATTTTCCTTTCAACTATGTAACATAATATGACACCACGCGAAGGATTTTCATTGTTCGGATTTTTTTGAATTTATTATGCCCGTTTTGAATTATTTGAATTTCTAACTATGGTCGAACCGTGTGCATGAAGATAGGGGCGGGCATCGTTAGAACTTGCATTGGATCTCTGAAGAAACCACATATTGCGAGTCTAAAACGATTTTTCAAAAAATCACTGGCGATAGATCATGTACTGTAGTACAAACCGGACCCACTTCCGATTCGGCGAACATTTATCCTTTTACCGAGGATGGGCGAAAAGGTTTGAGATGTACCGGTTCGGATATAGTCCATGTAAGGTGGTCTAGTATTTTAGGAAAATAGGGTAGCATTACGAAGCGGCATTTTGGTGGTTACTTCACAAAACGACCCGTTTTTGCGCTCGGAAAATGGAAAAGGGCTTTTCGTGCGACAAAAGGAAAACTTCCTCCTGCAACATTGTTCTCCATACCAATGTCCACACACATGCATAATATGGGCACAACATCACAAACTATGCGTGATTCAGCACATAACATCGGTCATTTGGATGAAAGCCATGAAACCTCGAACATGATAGGTCATTTTGTGAAGGTTTTTGAAACATGATCAATGTACCAAGTCTGGTATTTTTCCTTTCAACTATGTAATATAATATGACACCACGAAGGATTTTCATTGTTCGGATTTTTTGAATTTATTATGCCCGTTTTGAATTATTTGAATTTCTAACTATGGTCGAACCGGTGTGCATGAAGATAGGGGACGGGCATCGTTAGAACTTGCATTGGATCTCTGAAGAAACCACATATTGCGAGTCTAAAAACGATTTTTTCAAAAAATCACGGGCGATAGATCATGTACCTGTAGTACAAACCGGACCCACTTCCTGCCGATTCGGCAGACAATTGTCCTTTTTACCAGGCATGGACGAAAAGGTTTGAGATGTACCGGTTGGGATATAGTACATGTAAGGTGGTCTAGTATTTTAGGAAAATAGGACGGTAGCATTCTGAAACGGCATTTTGGTGGTTACTTCACAAAACGACCCCTTTTTTGCGCTCGGAAAATGGAAAAGGGCTTTTCAAATGCGACAAAAGGAAAACTTCCTCCTGCAACATTGTTCTCCATACCAATGTCCACACACATGCATAATATGGGCACAACATCACAAACTATGCCGTGATTCAGCACATAACATCGGTCATTTGGACCGAAAGCCATGAAACCTCGAACATGATAGGTCATTTTGTGAAGGTTTTTTCGAAACATGATCAATGTACCAAGTCTGGTATTTTCCTTTCAACTATGTAATATAATATGACACCACGAAGGATTTTCATTGTTCGGATTTTTTGAATTTATTATGCCCGTTTTGAATTATTTGAATTTCTAACTATGGTCGAACGGTGTGCATGAAGATAGGGGCAGGCATCGTTAGAACTTGCATTGGATCTCTGAAGAAACCACATATTGCGAGTCTAAAACGATTTTTCAAAAATCATGGCGATAGATCATGTACCGTAGTACAAACCGGACCCACTTCTGCCGATTCGCGGACATTTGTCCTTTTACCGGGATGGACGAAAAGGTTTGAGATGTACGGTTGGGATATAGTCCATGTAAGGTGGTCTAGTATTTTAGGAAAATAGGACGGTAGCATTCTGAAACGGCATTTTGGTGGTTACTTCACAGCGACCCTTTTTGCGCTCGGAAAATGGAAAAGGGCTTTTCCGTGCGACAAAGAAAACTTCCTCCTGCAACATTGTTCTCCATACCAATGTACACACATGCATAATATGGGCACAACATCACAAACTATGCCGTGATTCACACATAACATCGATCATTTTGGACCGAAGCCATGAAACCTCGAACATGATAGGTCATTTTGTGAAGGTTTTTTGAAACATGATCAATGTACCAAGTCTGGTATTTTTCCTTTCAACTATGTAACATATTATGACACCACGAAGGATTTTCATTGTTCGGATTTTTTGAATTTATTATGCCCGTTTGAATTATTTGAATTTCTAACTATGGTCGAACCGGTGTGCATGAAGATAGGGGACGGGCATCGTTAGAACTTGCATTGGATCTCTGAAGAAACCACATATTGCGAGTCTAAAACGATTTTTCAAAAATCACGGGCGATAGATCATGTACACCAGTACAAACCGACCCACTTCCTGCCGATTCGGCGACATTTATCTTTACCGGGATGGACGAAAAGGTTTGAGATGTACGGTTGGGATATAGTCCATGTAAGGTGGTCTAGTATTTTAGGAAAATAGGGCGGTAGCATTCTGGCGGCATTTTGGTGGTTACTTCACAAAAGCGACCCTTTTGCACTCGGAAAATGGAAAAGGGCTTTTCCGTGCGACAAAAGGAAAACTTCCTCCTGCAACATTGTTCTCCATACCAATGTCCACACACATGCATAATATGGGCACAACATCACAAACTATGCCGTGATTCAGCACATAACATCGGTCATTTGGACCGAAGCCATGAAACCTCGAACATGATAGGTAATTTTATGAAGGTTTTTGAAACATGATCATTGTTCCACACATTTAGTCCCGGATGTAGTCACAAACGACTAAAAATATTCGCCATTTCCACCTCTTCCCGCCAAGTTTTCCCGCCCTTTCCTTTCTACTAGAGCTTTTAGTCCCGGATGTAGTCACTAACCGGGACTAAAGATATTTCCCGCCATTTCCCAAAGCTTCATGCCAAGTTTTCCCTCCCTTTCCCTCTATATTTAGGGTGATCGTGTCATGGCTATCCACATCCACACCTTCCTCTCTTAGCACAATGGACAACGCCCTCTGGGCCATTCTGACCCTCGAGGAGACCGAGGCTGTGCGCCTCACTACCCTTTGTCCACCGGGTACCCAGCCGCCCGTATTTGGATCTTTGGAGGGGTTCTCCCTCTGTCCCTCAAGGTTCCGTACGCCAGCGGCCATCACAAACCACTTCTACCACGAGCTCACGCGAGCAGCGGATGGACCCCAGTGGGATCCAAACTATGACACACAGAATGCCTTCTTCGCTAATAGGCGGAAAGGGAGCTCGCCAGTCTAGGTGATGGCCGCCACGGTGAACAACAACGAAGTCGGCCGTCGTGCGTGGTGGGAGAACCGTACTATCATCGGGTGATGCGCTACATCGCCGGGAGACCATCCTCGCCTCGGTGCCGAGTCCACCCGCCACAGGCCCACACTGTCCGGTGCGGCATCGTCTTCGAGACCCCTCTCCCACCGCCCGTGAATCAAGGCTGGAATGGCCTGGTATTTGCCATGGATGGGTGAGGATCCCGGAGTGGCGGTGGCGATGCGATGATGATGACGGCGATGAAGACCACAGCTGCGTGCTAGGACTAGGCATGATTATGACTAAAGGGGCGGCTTTAGGCCTGAGTGTTAGCTAGTCCCGATTTGTCCGGTTTTAATATTAATAAATGTCTTAAGTGTTACCTAATAAATAGAGGTAAATGCCTATATAAAGAGGTTCATATTTAGTCCCGATTTGTACGGTTGGGATATAGTCCATGTAAGGTGGTCTAGTATTTTAGGAAAATAGGACGGTAGCATTCTGAAACGGCATTTTGGTGGTTACTTCACAAAACGACCCGTTTTGCGTGCGGAAAATGGAAAAGGATTTCCGTGCGACAAAAGGAAAACTTCCTCCTGCAACATTGTTCTACATACCAATGTCCACACACACATGATCATTGTTCGGCACATTTAGTCCGGATGTAGTCACAAACCGACTAAAGGGATTATGCGAGAGTGGGCCGACAACACTAATAATAGGGGTGAGTGTCGACATTATGTCGTGCGGCTTACCTTGTCCGGATGGTGTCACCAACGGGACTAAAGATGAACAGTCCGGTTGGAGACACCAACCGACTAAAGATGAGTCAGCACTAATAATAGGGGTGATGTCGACATTATGTCGTGAGTGTCGACATTATGCCGAGCTGCTTGTACTATAAATAATCATCCTTGTGAGTCCAGTCCTCCAGCCAGTTTGAGGCATCTCCAAGATGGTTTTAGAGAGCGAGGACACCACTACGGTTTCGGGGAGATGCCGGAGCCCGATCCTCCGGCATCTCCGAGAAACTGGTCATAGAGGCACTCCTAATATGTGAAATTAGTTAGCTCCGGCGTATTGATCTAGTTAGTGAAGTTACAAGCTGCAAGATGGTTTTCGAGCAGGGACACCACTGGCGTTTCGAGGAGATGCCGACGGAGCCAGTCCTCCGGCATCTCCGAGAAGATCATAGAGGCACTCTAATATGTGAAATTAGTTAGCTCGGTATTGATCTAGTTAGAGAAGTTACAAGCTGCAAGATGGTTTTCGAGAGCAGGGACACCACTGCGGCCAGTTTCAGGGAGATGCCGACGAGCCCAGTCCTCCGGCATCTCCGAGAAACTGGTCATAGAGGCACTCCCTAATATGTGAAATTAGTTAGCTCCAAGGCGTATTGATCTAGTTAGAGAAGTTACAAGCTGCAAGATGGTTTTCGAGAGGCGGGGACACCTGCTGCGGCCAGTTTGAGGAGATCTTGAGCCCAAGTGCGGCATCTCCGAGAAACTGGTCATAGAGGCACTCCTAATATGTGAAATTAGTTAGCTCCGAGGCGTATTGATCTAGTTAGTGAAGTTACAAGCTGCAAGATGGTTTTCGAGCAGGACACCACTGCTGCGGCCAGTTCGAGGAGATGCCGAGCCGATCCTCGGCATCTCCGAGAAACTGGTCATAGAGGCACTCCCGGTCCACAAAATGGGACTAACACACAAGACATTTATTAATATTAAAACGGAGACTACAAAACCGGGACTAAAGGCCACAAACCGCGAAAGATATCCTTGGTCAAGCCACAAACGCGAAAGACATGAACTAGAGTTACATAATATGAGCATGAAGCATCTTCTTTACTTAACGAAGCCACAAACCGAAAGACATGAACTCAAGACATATGTCATTCCTTATGACCGCTTGACGTAACCATGGAGCATCTTCTTTACTTAACGGAATGCTTGGGTCAGTTTTCCTTTGTGAAGGCGGAATTTCATCAAACTTATTATAATCTTCGACATGTCCATCTTGCCCTCGATTCCCACGATGTTTCTTTTCCACTGAAAGAACTATGTGGCCTTTGGATCATCATATGATGTATTCGTTTGCATATTTTTCTTTTTTTCGATGCGGAGGACATGTCCTTCACATAGAAAACCTGAGACACATCATTGGCTAGGACGAATGGTTCATCTCTATAACCAAGATTGTTGAGATCCATGTTGTCATTCCGTACAACT
Source organism: Avena longiglumis (assembly GCA_030063025.1). Lineage (NCBI taxonomy): Eukaryota > Viridiplantae > Streptophyta > Magnoliopsida > Poales > Poaceae > Avena > Avena longiglumis. The sequence goes on along the minus strand of CP125974.1, from coordinate 73,144,606 downwards.
GGTCTATCTTTACCCTTCCCCATTCAGGTTGACCCATTTGCGAAACAAAGGGACCTTAAAAGAGACTCCATAGTCTAGTTCCCATATCTCCTCTATGTAACCATAATATGTGTCCTTTTGTCCATTCTCGTCTATTGCATCAAAGCGGACACCACTATTTTGGTTGGTGCTCTTTTATCTTGGGCGATCGTGTAGAATGTATTCCCATTTATTTCACCCTTGGAAATTCAATACGATAGAAGATGGTGTGACGCCAACAAGTATAGCTGATCTCCAACAGTGGTGTCATTCAAGAGATGTGTCGCATCCAACCACCCAGCAGACTTCATGTGTTCATCTGTAATCCATGATTCGGGCTTCCCGGGTTTTGGGCGTACAATATTCTTGTGTTCCTCCATATACTGAGCTGCCAAGGTGGAATTATGTAGAAGCTGTAGTGTGCTTTAGTGAAAGAATCCCGTCCCTACATATCGGTGCTTTCTTTCCCAAGCGTGCCTTTTCCACTTAGTCTTCCCTCATCTGCGAGTCAGAAACACCAATCGGCTTAAGGTCAGGAATAAAGTCAACACAAAACTCAATGACCTCCTCTGTTCCATATCCCTTGGATATGCTTCCTTCTGGTCTAGCATGGTTATGAACATATTTCTTTAAGACTCCCATGAACCTCTCAAAGGGAACATATTGTGCAGAAATACGGACCGAGAATGGCAATCTCTTCCACTAGATGAACCAGAGATGCGTCATAATATTGAAGAAGGATGGTGGGAACACCAATTCAAAACTAACAAGACATTGTACCACATCCTTCGTAAACTTGGCGTAATATCTGGATTGATTACCTTCGAGATATTGCATTGAGGAATGCACGACTTCACAATGGGTACTCGAACATTTTCTGGTAGAAGCCCCTCAATGCAATCGGCAAGCTGCGTCATAATCACGTGTGATCATGAGACTTCAGGTTTTGGAACTTTTCTGCCATATTTATTATCCCCTTTATATTAGATGAGAAGCCGACGGCACCTTGATCTTTAAAGGACTTCAAAAAGATTTCCTTCTCTGCTTTGGTAAGAGCATAAATGCACGACTTAAGTGCGCCCTTTATCCGTCTTGTTATCTGTATGCATGTTCTTTGGGTCTTTCATAATTTGTTGGTCCTCCCGTGCTTCAGGTGTATCTTTTGTCTTCCCATACACGCCTAGGAATCCTAGCAGGTTCACGCAGAGATTCTTAAATCACGTATCACGTCGATTGAAGCGGACACGCAGGACTTTCCAATATGGCAGCTCCCAAAATATAGATTTCTTCTTCCACATGGGTGCGTGTCTGTAGCGACGTCGTTCGAACTGATTGACCGGGACCCTTTCCAAAGATTACTATGTCCTTGACCATACCAAATACATCATCACCAAATAGGAGTTCAGGCTTCTTCCGGTGATCCTGCCTCACCTTGAAATGCTTGCCTTTCTTTCTTCACGGGATGATTGGTGGAAGAAATCGTCGATTCGCTAGGTACACAACCTTCTTGCATTTATGCAAATATGTACCTTCGGTCTTATCTAAACAAGGTGCATGCCTTATATCCTTTGTTTATGCGTCACGACAAGTTACTAAGAGAGCCAATCATTGATGGTTCTGAATAACAACCCTCGTAGATTAAATGGCTCCTGTTTGTTCTCATCCCACGCCGTACACCTGGTTTGCCCCACAACCGTAAGAGTTCTTCAACTAATGGCCTAAGGTACACATCAATGTCGTTGCCGGTTGCTTCGGCCTTGGATGAGCACGCATCATAATGAACTTACGCTTCATGCACAACCAAGGAGGAGGTTGTAGATACATAGAGTCACGGGCAGTCTGTGGTGCAGCTCTGCTCCCAAAAGGATTCATGCCATCCGTACTTAGACCAAACCATAAGTTCCTTGCGTCACCTGCAAAGTCGGGAAGTCTCTCTCGATTTTCTCCACTGTGACCCATCGGTGGTGTCTCAACTCCCGCCTTTCTTACGGTCTTCTTTGTGCCATCGCAACAACGGCATGCTCTTTGTTTTGAACATGCGTTTCAACCTTGGTATTATAGGAGCATACCACATAACCTTAGCAGAACCCTCTTAGGAGGCTCTCCCTCAACATCACAGGTCATCTCGTCGATCTTATACCGCATAGCGTTACATCCGGCATTTATCTAAATTCTCATACTCCTTACCGGTAGAGGATGCATCATTAATGCATGCATGTATCTTTTGCACATCTAATCCCAGAGGATGAGAGTCTTCTTTGCTTCGTAGGTACTCTCGGGAAGTTCGTTATGTTTTGGAAACTTGGCTTCATTATTTTCAGCATCTTTTCAAATGAGTCAGTTAGACCACACTCGCCTTCCATCGCAACAATTCCAATTGTGGTACCGAGCTTTGTCTGCCATCTTCACAATTTGGGTACAACAATTTCTTGTGATCTTCTAACATGCCCTCTAACTTCAACTTCTCATTTTACATTTCACGGTCTCGCTTTGCATCGAAATGACCCTACCAAGTTCATCGGCTCATCGATGCCCGTTCTTCACCTTTTTCCTCTCCATTGTCTTCCATATCACATTGTTAGGAAACATATGATGATAGTTGTTATCATCATCTTCTTCTTCACCATCTTCCATCATAACCCCTCTTTCCCGTGCTTGGTCCAGCAATTATAGTTGGGCATGAAACCTTTCATAATCGGTGGCGCGAATGATTTTCGAGGAAGAGTACTCCTTGTTGTTCCGACATTGAACACATGGACAACGTATAAATCCATTCTCTTTGTTTGCCGTAGCCACATCGATAAATTTATCCACGCCTTTGATATACCGGCCGCCGTCACCGTACATCCATTCCCGACCGCTCATCTGCATCATATAAGTAAGTTTATCAAAAACAGGACATCGTAAATAGTGAAATAACCAATTCACACCGACACATGAAATGGATCAATGACCTACAAAAGACAGGATTGCTAACCTCGATCGAGGGAAATAAAGAGGAGAAAGCTCAAGTGCGTCTCGGACACCTTCTATATTTTTGTTCTATGAGAAATTCAACTGGATTTTTCACTCAAACATTTCAACAAACACCTTCAATGCATGCATGAAAAAACTAGCACACCTCACACCTTACACCATTCGAAAAAAGCAGTGGAGGCAGAGGGGCTGGGCGTTGCATTTATAGAGGGCAAGGGTCTTTGGTCGGTTGGAGCCAGCAACGGGACTAAAGTGCGTCTCACGCCGTGGGCGTGGCCAAACCTTTAGTCCGGTTGGTGGCTCCAACCGGACGCATGCCCCTACCAACGGGACCCATGCCCCTGGCGTGCCCGCTCCAACCGACGTGCGGCATTAGTCCCGGTTGGTGGCGCAACCGGGACTAGTGCTCTGAGGGGGCGTGGACGGATGGCCTGTTTTCTACTAGTGCCTAGAACGCCAAGATTGTTGGCAATAGCTCATGAAAATGGCCATAAAACGCGAAAACGACGAGTTTTTGGTCATAATTGTCAAACATGTATCGGGTATTACGGTCGTTCTAAATCTCCCTGGAATGCCAAAATTGTTGGCAATAGCTCACGAAAACGGCCGTAAAACGCGAGAACAACGAGTTTTTGGTCATAACTCTCAAACATATATCGGGTCTTACGGGCCATGTAAATCCCCTTGAACCCCAAAACTGTGGGCAATAGCTCATGAAACCAACCACAAAACTCGAAAACAACGTGTTTTTGGCCAAAGCTCTCAAACATGTATCATGTCTTATGGTCATTCTAAATCATCCTGGAACGCCAAAACTGTGGGCAATAACGCATGAAAACATCAGTAAAACGCGAAAACCACGAGTTTTTTATCAAATCTCTCAAACATGTATTGGGACTTACGAGCCATGCAAATCACCCTAGAACCCCAAAACTGTGGGCAATATCTCATGAAAACGGCCATAAAGAGCGAAAACTATGAGTTTTTGGTCCTTACTCTCAAACATGTATCGGGTCTTACGGGCCATGCAAATCGCCCTGAAACCCCAAAACTATGGGCAATAGCTCATGAAAGCGACAACGCGAGCGCAATGATTTTTGGTCATAACTCTAAAACATGAATCGGATCTTACGGCGTTATAAATCGCCTAGAACCCCCAAAACTGTGGGCAATAGCTCAAGAAAACATCAATAACGCGAAAACCATGAGTTTTTGGTAACTCTCAAACTTGTATAGAGTCTTAACAGCCATGCAAATTGCCCTGAAACACCAAAACTATGGTCAATAGCTCACGAAAACGGCCATAAAACGTGAAAGCTATGAATTTTTGGTCCTAACTCTTAGACATGTATCAGTTCTTACAAGCCATGCAAATCGCCTTGAAACCCCAAAACTGTGAGCAATAGCTCATGATAATGGCCATAAAGCAGCATTTAGTGTTGGTCATAACTCTCAAATATGTATCGGGTCTTACGGTCGTTGTAACTCTCCTGGAACGCAAAATTGTTGGCAAAAGCTCGTGAAACGGGCCATAAACGCATAAAAACTATGAGTTTTTGGTCCTAACTCTTAAACATGCATCAGGTCTTCCAAGCCATGCAAATCGCCCTGAAAACCCAAAAATATGGGCAATAGCTCATGAAAATGGCCATAAAACACGAAAACGATGAGTTTTGGTCATAACTCTCAAACATGTATCGGGTCTTACGGTCGTTGTAACTCTCCATAGAACGCCAAGATTGTTGGCAATAGCTCATGAAAATGGCCATAAAACGCGAAAACGATGAGTTTTTGGTCATAATTGTCAAAAATGTATCGGGTATTACGGTCGTTCTAAATCTCCCTGGAATGCCAAAATTGTTGGCAATAGCTCACGAAACGGTGTAAAAGCGAGAACAACGAGTTTTTGGTCATAACTCTCAAACATATATCGGGTCTTACGGGCCATGTAAATCCCCTTGAACCCCAAAACTGTGGGCAATAGCTCATGAAACCAACCATAAAACTCGAAAATAACGTGTTTTTGGCCATAGCTCTCAAACTGTATCATGTCTTATGGTCATTCTAAATCATCGTAAAACACCAAAACAGTGGGCAATAGCATGAAAACATCAAGAAAGCGAAAACCACGAGTTTTTGATCAAATCTCTCAAACATGTATTGGGACTTACGAGCCAAGCAAATCACCCTAGAACCCCAAAATTGTGGGCAATATCTCATAAAAACGGACATAAAGAGCGAAAACTATGAGCTTTTGGTCCTTACTCTCAAACATGTATCGCGTCTTACGGGCCATGCAAATCGCCCTGAAACCCCAAAACTATGGGCAATAGCTCATGAAAGCAACAACGCGAGCGCAATGATTTTTGGTCATAACTCTAAAACATGAATCGGATCTTACGGGCATTATAAATCGCCCTAGAACCCCAAAACTGTGGGCAATAGCTCAAGAAAACATCAATAAAACGCGCAAACCATGAGTTTTTGGTCGTAACTCTCAAACTTGTATAGAGTCTTAGCCATGCAAATTGCCTGAAACACCAAAACTGTGGTCAATAGCTCAAAACGGCCATAAAGCGTGAAAGCTATGAGTTTTGGTCCTAACTCTTAGACATGTATCGTCTTACAAGCCATGCAAATCGCTTGAAACCCCAAAGCGTGAGCAATAGCTCATGATAATGGCCATAAACGCGAAACGCGACAGTGTTGGTCATAACTCTCAAATATGTATCGGGTCTTCGGTCGTTGTAACTCTCCTGAACGCCAAAATTGTTGGCAAAAGCTCATGAAAACGGCCATAAAACGCCAAAACTATGAGTTTTTGGTCCTAACTCTTAAACATGCATCAGGTCTTCCAAGCCATGCAAATCACCCTGAAAACCCAAAAATATGGGCAATAGCTCATGAAAATGGCCATAAAACACTAAAACGATGAGTTTTGGTCATAACTCTCAAACATGTATCGGGTCTTACGGTCGTTGTAACTCTCCATAGAACGCCAAGATTGTTGGTAATAGCTCATGAAAATGGCCATAAAACGCGAAAACGATGAGTTTTTGGTCATAATTGTCAAAAATGTATCGGGTATTACGGTCGTTCTAAATCTCCCTGGAATGCCAAAATTGTTGGCAATAGCTCACGAAAACGGCCGTAAAACGCGAGAACAACGAGTTTTTGGTCATAACTCTCAAACATATATCGGGTCTTACGGGCCATGTAAATCCCCTTGAACCCCAAAACTGTGGGCAATAGCTCATGAAACCAACCATAAAACTCGAAAATAACGTGTTTTTGGCCATAGCTCTCAAACTGTATCATGTCTTATGGTCATTCTAAATCATCCTAGAACGCCAAAACTGTGGGCAATAACGCATGAAAACATCAGTAAAACGCGAAAACCACGAGTTTTTGATCAAATCTCTCAAACATGTATTGGGACTTACGAGCCATGCAAATCACCCTAGAACCCCAAAATCGTGGGCAATATCTCATAAAAACGGCCATAAAGAGCGAAAACTATGAGTTTTTGGTCCTTACTCTCAAACATGTATCGCGTCTTACGGGCCATGCAAATCGCCCTGAAACCCCAAAACTATGGGCAATAGCTCATGAAAGCAACAACGCGAGCGCAATGATTTTTGGTCATAACTCTAAAACATGAATCGGATCTTACGGGCATTATAAATCGCCCTAGAACCCCAAAACTATGGGCAATAGCTCAAGAAAACATCAATAAAACGCAAAAACCATGAGTTTTTGGTCGTAACTCTCAAACTTGTATAGAGTCTTAACAGCCATGCAAATTGCCCTGAAACACCAAAACTATAGTCAATAGCTCACGAAAACGGCCATAAAACGTGAAAGCTATGAGTTTTTGGTCCTAACTCTTAGACATGTATCAGTTCTTACAAGCCATGCAAATCGCCTTGAAACCCCAAAACTGTGAGCAATAGCTCATGATAATGGCCATAAAACGCGAAAACGACGAGTGTTGGTCATAACTCTCAAATATGTATCGGGTCTTACGGTCGTTGTAACTCTCCCTGGAACGCCAAAATTGTTGGCAAAAGCTCATGAAAACGGCCATAAGCATAAAAACTATGAGTTTTGGTCCTAACTCTTAAACATGCATCAGGTCTTCCAAGCCATGCAAATCGCCCTGAAAACCCAAAAATATGGGCAATAGCTCATGAAAATGGCCATAAAACACGAAAACGATGAGTTTTGGTCATAACTCTCAAACATGTATCGGGTCTTACGGTCGTTGTAACTCTCCATAGAACGCCAAGATTGTTGGCAATAGCTCATGAAAATGGCCATAAAGCAACGATGAGTTTTTGGTCATAATTGTCAAAAATGTATCGGGTATTACGGTCGTTCTAAATCTCCCTGGAATGCCAAAATTGTTGGCAATAGCTCACGAAAACGGCCGTAAAACGCGAGAACAACGAGTTTTTGTTCATAACTCTCCAACATATATCGGGTCTTACGGGCCATGTAAATCCCCTTGAACCCCAAAACTGTGGGCAATAGCTCATGAAACCAACCATAAAACTCGAAAATAACGTGTTTTTGGCCATAGCTCTCAAACTGTATCATGTCTTATGGTCATTCTAAATCATCCTAGAACGCCAAAACTGTGGGCAATAACGCATGAAAACATCAGTAAAACGCGAAAACCACGGGTTTTTGATCAAATCTCTCAAACATGTATTGGGACTTACGAGCCATGCAAATCACCCTAGAACCCCAAAATTGTGGGCAATATCTCATAAAAACGGCCATAAAGAGCGAAAACTATGAGTTTTTGGTCCTTACTCTCAAACATGTATCGCGTCTTACGGGCCATGCAAATCGCCCTGAAACCCCAAAACTATGGGCAATAGCTCATGAAAGCAACAACGCGAGCTCAATGATTTTTGGTCATAACTCTAAAACATGAATCGGATCTTACGGGCATTATAAATCGCCCTAGAACCCCAAAACTGTGGGCAATAGCTCAAGAAAACATCAATAAAACGCGAAAACCATGAGTTTTTGGTCGTAACTCTCAAACTTGTATAGAGTCTTAACAGCCGTGCAAATTGCCTGAAACACCAAAATGTGGTCAATAGCTCACGAAAACGCCATAAAAGCGTGAAAGCTATGAGTTTTGGTCCCAATCGTTAGACATGTATCGGCCTTACAAGCCATGCAAATCGCCTTGAAACCCCAAAACTGAGCAATAGCTCATGATAATGGCCATAAAAGCGAAAACGACAGTGTTGGTCATAACTCTCAAATATGTATCGGGTCTTACGGTGCTGTAACTCTCCTCGAACGCCAAAATTGTTGGCAAAGCTCATAAAAACGGCCATAAACGCCAAACTATGAGTTTTGGTCCTAACTCTTAAACATGCATCGTGTCTTCCAAGCCATGCAACGCCTCAAAACCCAAAAATATGGGCAATAGCTCATGAAAATGGCCATTAAACACGAAACGATGAGTTTTGGTCATAACTCTCAAACATGTATCGGGTCTTACGGCTGTAACTCTCCATAGAATGCCAAGATTGTTGGCAATAGCTCATGAAAATGGCCATAAAGCAGCAACGATGAGTTTTGGTCATAATTGTCAAAATGTATCGTATTACGGTTTCTAAATCTCCCGAATGCCAAAATTGTTGGCAATAGCTCACAAAGTCAGTAAACGCGAAAACAACGAAGTTTTGGTCATAACTCTCAAACATATATCGGGTCTTACGGGCCATGTAAATCCTTGAACCCCAAAGCGTGGGCAATAGCTCATGAAACCAACCATAAAACTCGAAAATAACGTGTTTTGGCCATAGCTCTCAAATCAGATCATGTCTTATGGTCATTCTAAATCATCCTAGAACGCCAAAACTGTGGGCAATAACGCATGAAAACATCAGTAAAACGCGAAAACCACGAGTTTTTGATCAAATCTCTCAAACATGTATTGGGACTTACGAGCCATGCAAATCATCCTAGAACCCCAAAATTGTGGGCAATATCTCATAAAAACGGCCATAAAGAGCGAAAACTATGAGTTTTTGGTCCTTACTCTCAAACATGTATCGCGTCTTACGGGCCATGCAGATCGCCTCAAACCCCAAAACTATGGGCAATAGCTCATGAAAGCAACAACGCGAGCGCAATGATTTTGGTCATAACTCTAAAACATGAATCGGATCTTACGGGCATTATAATCGCCCTGACCCCAAAACTGGGCAATAGCTCAAGAAAACATCAATAAAACGTGAAAACCATGAGTTTTGGTCGTAACTCTCGGACTTGTATAGAGTCTTAACAGCCATGCAAATTGCCCTCAAACACCAAAATCAGGTCAATAGCTCACGAAACGCCATAAAACGTGAAAGCTATGAGTTTTGGTCCTAACTCTTAGACATGTATCGTTCTTACAAGCCATGCAAATCTTGAAACCCCAAAACTTTGAGCAATAGCTCATGATAATGGCCATAAAAGCAGCAACGACGAGTGTTGGTCATAACTCTCAAATATGTATCGGGTCTTGGTCATTGTAACTCTCCTCGAACGCCAAAATTGTTGGCAAAGCTCATGAAAACGGCCATAAAACGCCAAAACTATGAGTTTTTGGTCCTAACTCTTAAACATGCATCGTCTTCAAGCCATGCAAATCGCCTGAACCCAAAAATATGGGCAATAGCTCATGAAAATGGCCATAAAACACGAAAACGATGAGTTTTGGTCATAACTCTCAAACATGTATCGGGTCTTCAGCCGTTGTAACTCTCCATAGAACGCCAAGATTGTTGGCAATAGCTCATGAAAATGGCCATAAAACGATGAGTTTTGGTCATAATTGTCAAAATGTATCGGGTATTGGTGGTTCTAAATCTCCCGAATGCCAAAATTGTTGGCAATAGCTCACCGAAAATGGCCGTAAACGCGAGAACAACGAAGTTTTTGGTCATAACTCTCAAACATATATCGGTCTTACGCCATGTAAATCCTTGAACCCCAAAACTGTGGGCAATAGCTCATGAAACCAACCATAAAACTCGAAAATAACGTGTTTTGGCCATAGCTCTCAAACAGATCATGTCTTATGGTCATTCTAAATCATCCTAGAACGCCAAAACAGGCAATAACGCATGAAAACATCGAAACGCGAAAACCACGAAGTTTTGATCAAATCTCTCAAACATGTATTGGGACTTACGAGCCATGCAAATCACCCTAGAACCCCAAAATTGTGGGCAATATCTCATAAAAACGACCATAAAGAGCGAAAACTATGATTTTTTGGTCCTTACTCTCAAACATGTATCGCGTCTTGAGCCATGCAAGCCTCAGAAACCCCAAAACTATGGGCAATAGCTCATGAAAGCAACAACGCAGCGCAATGATTTTTGGTCATAACTCTAAAACATGAATCGGATCTTACGGGCATTATAAATCGCCCTAGACCCCAAAACTGGGCAATAGCTCAAGAAAACATCAAAAAGCGAAAACCATGAGTTTTGGTCGTAACTCTCAGACTTGTATAGAGTCTTAACAGCCATGCAAATTGCCTGAAACCAAAATGGTCAATAGCTCAAAACGGCCATAAAACGTGAAAGCTATGAGTTTTGGTCCTAACTCTTAGACATGTATCAGTTCTTACAAGCCATGCAAATCGCCTGAAACCCCAAAACTTTGAGCAATAGCTCATGATAATGGCCATAAAACGCGAAAGCGAGTGTTGGTCATAACTCTCAAATATGTATCGGGTCTTACTGGTTGTAACTCTCCCTGGAACGCCAAAATTGTTGGCAAAAGCTCATGAAAACGGCCATAAAACGCCAAAACTATGAGTTTTTGGTCCTAACTCTTAAACATGCATCAGGTCTTCCAAGCCATGCAAATCGCCCTGAAAACCCAAAAATATGGGCAATAGCTCATGAAAATGGCCATAAAACACGAAAACGATGAGTTTTGGTCATAACTCTCAAACATGTATCGGGTCTTACGGTCGTTGTAACTCTCCATAGAACGCCAAGATTGTTGGCAATAGCTCATGAAAATGGCCATAAACGCAGCAACGATGAGTTTTGGTCATAATTGTCAAAATGTATCGGTATTACGGTGCGTTCTAAATCTCCCCGAATGCCAAAATTGTTGGCAATAGCTCACTTAAAATGGCCGTAAAACGCGAGAACAACGAGTTTTTGGTCATAACTCTCAAACATATATCGGGTCTTACGGGCCATGTAAATCCCCTTGAACCCCAAAACTGTGGGCAATAGCTCATGAAACCAACCATAAAACTCGAAAATAACGTGTTTTTGGCCATAGCTCTCAAACTGTATCATGTCTTATGGTCATTCTAAATCATCCTAGAACGCCAAAACTGTGGGCAATAACGCATGAAAACATCAGTAAAACGCGAAAACCACGAGTTTTTGATCAAATCTCTCAAACATGTATTGGGACTTACGAGCCATGCAAATCACCCTAGAACCCCAAAATTGTGGGCAATATCTCATAAAAACGGCCATAAAGAGCGAAAACTATGAGTTTTTGGTCCTTACTCTCAAACATGTATCGCGCCTTCAGCCATGCAAATCGCCTGAAACCCCAAAACTATGGGCAATAGCTCATGAAAGCAACAACGCGAGCAATGATTTTTGGTCATAACTCTAAAACATGAATCGGATCTTACGCATTATAAATCGCCCTAGAACCCCAAAACTATGGGCAATAGCTCAAGAAAACATCAAAACGCGAAAACCATGAGTTTTGGTCAGAATCTCAAACTTGTATAGAGTCTTAACAGCCATGCAAATTGCCCCAAACACCAAAATAGTCAATAGCTCACGCAACGGCCATAAAGCGTGAAAGCTATGAGTTTTGGTCCTAACTCTTAGACATGTATCGTTCTTACAAGCCATGCAAATCTTTGAAACCCCAAAACTGAGCAATAGCTCATGATAATGGCCATAAAATGCGAAAACCATTTAGTGTTGGTCATAACTCTCAAATATGTATCGGGTCTACGTTGTAACTCTCCCTGGAACGCCAAAATTGTTGGCAAAAGCTCATGAAAACGGCCATAAAACGCCAAAACTATGAGTTTTTGGTCCTAACTCTTAAACATGCATCAGGTCTTCCAAGCCATGCAAATCGCCCTGAAAACCCAAAAATATGGGCAATAGCTCATGAAAATGGCCATAAAACACGAAAACGATGAGTTTTGGTCATAACTCTCAAACATGTATCGGGTCTTACGGTCGTTGTAACTCTCCATAGAACGCCAAGATTGTTGGCAATAGCTCATGAAAATGGCCATAAAACGCGAAAACGATGAGTTTTTGGTCATAATTGTCAAAAATGTATCGGGTATTACGGTCGTTCTAAATCTCCCTGGAAAGCCAAAATTGTTGGCAATAGCTCACGAAAACGGCCGTAAAACGCGAGAACAACGAGTTTTTGGTCATAACTCTCAAACATATATCGGGTCTTACGGGCCATGTAAATCCCCTTGAACCCCAAAACTGTGGGCAATAGCTCATGAAACCAACCATAAAACTCGAAAATAACGTGTTTTTGGCCATAGCTCTCAAACTGTATCATGTCTTATGGTCATTCTAAATCATCCTAGAACGCCAAAACTGTGATCAATAACGCATGAAAACATCAGTAAAACGCGAAAACCACGAGTTTTTGATCAAATCTCTCAAACATGTATTGGGACTTACGAGCCATGCAAATCACCCTAGAACCCCAAAATTGTGGGCAATATCTCATAAAAACGGCCATAAAGAGCGAAAACTATGATTTTTTGGTCCTTACTCTCAAACATGTATCGCGTCTTACGAGCCATGCAAATCGCCCTGAAACCCCAAAACTATGGGCAATAGCTCATGAAAGCAACAACGCGAGCGCAATGATTTTTGGTCATAACTCTAAAACATGAATCGGATCTTACGGGCATTATAAATCGCCCTAGAACCCCAAAACTGTGGGCAATAGCTCAAGAAAACATCAATAAAACGCGAAAACCATGAGTTTTTGGTCGTAACTCTCAAACTTGTATAGAGTCTTAACAGTACCGCAATTGCCTGAAACACCAAAATCGTCAATAGCTCACGGCGGCCATAAAAGCGTGAAAGCTATGAGTTTTGGTCCTAACTCTTAGACATGTATCGCCTACAAGCCATGCAAATCGCCTTGAAACCCCAAACTGTGAGCAATAGCTCATGATAATGGCCATAAACAGCGAAAGCAGTGTTGGTCATAACTCTCAAATATGTATCGGGTCTTACGGCCGTTGTAACTCTCCGAACGCCAAAATTGTTGGCAAAAGCTCATGAAACGCCCATAAAACGCCAAAACTATGAGTTTTTGGTCCTAACTCTTAAACATGCATCAGGTCTTCCAAGACATGCAAATCGCCCTGAAAACCCAAAAATGTGGGCAATATCTCATGAAAATGGCCATAAAACATGAAAACGATGAGTTTTGGTCATAACTCTCAAACATGTATCGGGTCTTCGGCCGTTGTAACTCTCAGAACGCCAAGATTGTTGGCAATAGCTCATGAAAATGGCCATAAAAGCGAAACGATGAGTTTTGGTCATAATTGTCAAAAATGTATCGTATTACGTCGTTCTAAATCTCCTGAAAGCCAAATTGTTGGCAATAAAAGCTCCAAAACGCGAGAACAACGAAGTTTTTCATAACTCACATATATCGGGTCTTACGGCCATAAATCCCTTGAACCCCAAAATGTGGGCAATAGCTCATGAAACCAACCATAAAACTCGAAAATAACGTGTTTTTGGCCATAGCTCTCAAACTGTATCATGTCTTATGGTCATTCTAAATCATCCTAGAACGCCAAAACTGTGGGCAATAACGCATGAAAACATCAGTAAAACGCGAAAACCACGAGTTTTTGATCAAATCTCTCAAACATGTATTGGGACTTACGAGCCATGCAAATCACCCTAGAACCCCAAAATTGTGGGCAATATCTCATAAAAACGACCATAAAGAGCGAAAACTATGATTTTTTGGTCCTTACTCTCAAACATGTATCGCGTCTTACGAGCCATGCAAATCGCCCTGAAACCCCAAAACTATGGGCAATAGCTCATGAAAGCAACAACGCGAGCGCAATGATTTTTGGTCATAACTCTAAAACATGAATCGGATCTTACGGGCATTATAAATCGCCCTAGACCCCAAAACTGTGGGCAATAGCTCAAGAAAACATCAATAAAACGTGAAAACCATGAGTTTTTGGTCGAATTCTCAAACTTGTATAGAGTCTTAACAGTAGCAGGCGCAATTGCCCTGAAACACCAAAAATGTGGTCAATAGCTCACTTAAAACGCCATAAAAGCGTGAAAGCTATGAGTTTTTGGTCCTAACTCTTAGACATGTATCAGTTCTTACAAGCCATGCAAATCGCCTTGAAACCCCAAAACCGTGAGCAATAGCTCATGATAATGGCCATAAACGCGAAACGACGAGTGTTGGTCATAACTCTCAAATATGTATCGGGTCTTACTGGCCGTTGTAACTCTCCTGAACGCCAAAATTGTTGGCAAAAGCTCATGAAACGCCAAAACGCCAAAACTATGAGTTTTTGGTCCTAACTCTTAAACATGCATCAGGTCTTCAAGACATGCAAATCGCCAAACCCAAAAATATGGGCAATATCTCATGAAAATGGCCATAAAACGAAACGATGAGTTTTGGTCATAACTCTCAAACATGTATCGGTCTTACACGTTGTAATTCTCCATAGAACGCCAAGATTGTTGGCAATAGCTCATGAAAATGGCCATAAAACGCGAAAACGATGAGTTTTTGGTCATAATTGTCAAACATGTATCGGGTATTACGGTCGTTCTAAATCTCCCTAGAATGCCAAAATTGTTGGCAATAGCTCATGAAAACGGCCGTAAAACGCGAGAACAACGAGTTTTTGGTCATAACTCTCAAACATATATCGGGTCTTACGGGCCATGTAAATCCCCTTGAACCCCAAAACTGTGGGCAATAGCTCATGAAACCAACCATAAAACTCGAAAATAACGTGTTTTTGGCCATAGCTCTCAAACTGTATCATGTCTTATGGTCATTCTAAATCATCCTAGAACTCCAAAACTGTGGGCAATAACGCATGAAAACATCAGTAAAACGCGAAAACCACGAGTTTTTGATCAAATCTCTTAAACATGTATTGCGACTTACGAACCATGCAAATCACCCTAGAACCCCAAAATTGTGGGCAATATCTCATAAAAACGGCCATAAAGAGCGAAAACTATGAGTTTTTGGTCCTTACTCTCAAACATGTATCGCGTCTTACGGGCCATGCAAATCGCCCTGAAACCCCAAAACTATGGGCAATAGCTCATGAAAGCAACAACGCGAGCGCAATGATTTTTGGTCATAACTCTAAAACATGAATCGGATCTTACGGGCATTATAAATCGCCTAGAACCCCAAAACTGGGCAATAGCTCAAGAAAACATCAATAAAACGCTAAAACCATGAGTTTTTGGTCAGAACTCAAACTTGTATAGAGTCTTAACAGCCATGCAAATTGCCTCAAACACCAAAACTGTAGTCAATAGCTCACAACGGCCATAAAATGTGAAAGCTATGAGTTTTGGTCCCTAACTCTTAGACATGTATCAGTTCTTACAAGCCATGCAAATCGCCTTGAAACCCCAAAACTGTGAGCAATAGCTCATGATAATGGCCATAAAACGCGAAACGACGAAGTGTTGGTCATAACTCTCAAATATGTCGGGTCTTACTCGTTGTAACTCTCCCTGGAACGCCAAAATTGTTGGCAAAAGCTCATGAAACGGCCATAAAACGCCAAAACTATGAGTTTTGGTCCTAACTTTAAACATGCATCAGGTCTTCAAGCCATGCAAATCTCAAAACCCAAAAATATGGGCAATAGCTCATGAAATGGCCATAAAACACAACGATGAGTTTTGGTCATAACTCTCAAACATGTATCGGGTCTTCACGGTCGTTATAACTCTCCATAGAACGCCAAGATTGTTGGCAATAGCTCATGAAATGGCCATAAAGCGAAACGATGAGTTTTGGTCATAATTGTCAAAATGTATCGGGTATTACAGTCGTTCTAAATCTCCTCGAATGCCAAAATTGTTGGCAATAGCTCACAACGCAGAACGCGAGAACAACGAGTTTTTGGTCATAACTCTCAAACATATATCGGGTCTTACGGGCCATGTAAATCCCCTTGAACCCCAAAACTGTGGGCAATATCTCATGAAACCAACCATAAAACTCGAAAATAACGTGTTTTTGGCCATAGCTCTCAAACTGTATCATGTCTTATGGTCATTCTAAATCATCCTAGAACGCCAAAACTGTGGCACAACACATGAAAACATCAATCGGAAAACGCGAAAACACGAGTTTTGATCAAATCTCAAACATGTATTGGGACTTACGAGCCATGCAAATCACCCTAGAACCCCAAAATTGTGGGCAATATCTCATAAAAACGGCCATAAAGAGCGAAAACTATGAGTTTTTGGTCCTTACTCTCAAACATGTATCGCGTCTTACGAGCCATGCAAATCGCCTGAAACCCCAAAACTATGGGCAATAGCTCATGAAGCAACAACGAAAGCGCAATGATTTTTGGTCATAACTCTAAAACATGAATCGGATCTTACGGGCATTATAAATCGCCCTAGAACCCCAAAAGCGTAACGTAGCTCAAGAAAACATCAATAAAACGAAACCATGAGTTTTTGGTCGTGAATCTCTCAAACTTGTATAGAGTCTTAATACCGCAAATTGCCTGAAACACCAAAATCGTGGGTCAATAGCTCACGAAAACGGCCATAAACGTGAAAGCTATGAGTTTTTGGTCTAACTCTAGACATGTATCAGTTCTAACAAGCCATGCAAATCGCCTTTGAAACCCCAAAACCAAGAGCAATAGCTCTGATAATGGCCATAAACGCGAAAACGAAAGTGTTGGTCATAACTCTCAAATATGAGTCGGGTCTTACGCGTTGTAACTCTCGAACGCCAAAATTGTTGGTAAAAGCTCATGAAAACGGCCATAAAACGCCAAAACTATGAGTTTTTGGTCCTAACTCTTAAACATGCATCAGTCTTCCAAGCCATGCAAATCGCCTCGAAACCCAAAAATATGGGCAATATCTCATGAAAATGCCATAAACACGAAACGATGAGTTTTGGTCATAACTCTCAAACATGTATCGGGTCTTACGGCCTTGTAACTTCCATAGAACGCCAAGATTGTTGGCAATAGCTCATGAAAAATGGCCATAAACGCGAAAACGATGAGTTTTGGTCATAATTGTCAAACATGTATCGGGTATTACGGCCGTTCTAAATCTCCTGGAATGCCAAAATTGTTGGCAATAGCTCTTGAAACGGCCGAAAGCGAGAACAACGAAGTTTTGGTCATAACTCTCAAACATATATCGGGTCTTACGGCCATGTAAATCCCTTGAACCCCAAAACGTAAGCAATATCTCATGAAACCAACCATAAAACTCGAAAATAACGTGTTTTTGGCCAGCTCTCAAATCAGATTATGTCTTATGGTCATTCTAAATCATCCTAGAACGCCAAAATCGTGGGCAATAACGCATGAAAACATCAAGAAACGAAAACCACGAAGTTTTTGATCAAATCTCTCAAACATGTATTGGGACTTACGAGCCATGCAAATCATCCTAGAACCCCAAAATTGTGGGCAATATCTCAAAACGGCCATAAAGAGCGAAAACTATGAGTTTTTGGTCTTACTCTCAA